>ML093097.1:0-28630 GCA_003697995.1 Taxidea taxus jeffersonii | reverse complement strand
ATTATTTTAGGACACTATGTTCTTTAAACGGTTCAGACATAAATTAGTAATTAGTGAATAATTTCAACATTTAGAATTAGAATTAGAATTTTCATACAGTTAATTCTTTGTTTTTTAGGATTTATTTATTTATTTTAGGGAGAAAGAGCATGCAGGGGGAGGAGCAGAAGGAGAGAGAGAATCCTGAAGCAGAGAGCCTGATGGGGAGCATGATCCTAGGACCCTGAGATCATGACCAGAACTGAAATCAAGAGTTGGCTGCTCAGTCCACTAAGCCACCCAGGCACCCCAAGTTAATTTATTCTTATCTATGGTATTTGAAATATTAATTACTTAATAATACTATTATATTACTGAATAAGGTAGATTAGGAAATAAAATTTTATATTTAACATAATTTTCTCATTATAGTAAATTCAGTAACATTGCCTATGATTTTTTTCATATGAAGCTACAGCTTTCAAGAAATCTTTTGCTCTTGATAATAGTACATGAATTATATTTTGCCCCAATAATAGAGGGATCAAAGACTAGAAAGAGATGTCACTAAGTGGATAGCAACTTCAGTGGTATTTTGAGGACATATATCCCCCAAAATATTAATAACTGTATATACCATAGAAATCAAGGTTCTCCAGAAAAACAGAACTGAGAAAAAGAATGAGAGAGATTTTAATTAACCAGCTAACACCATTGTGAAGAAGAGGCTTGGAAAGCCCAAAATCTGCAATGTAGCCTGGCAGGCTGGAGACATGGGAAAGAATGACGGCTTGATTTCAAAGGTAGTCTGTTAGAAGAATTTTCCCTTCCTCTTGGGAGTTCAGCTTTTTCCAAGTAAACTCTTCATCTGATTCCACAAGGCCCACCCACTAATGGAGAGTAAGCTGCTCTACTCAAAGTCTACTTACCTCTTTATTTTTTATTAAAGATTTATTTTTAAAGAGAGTGAGAGAGAACACATGCACGAGTGGAGGGTGGGGCAGAAGAAGAGAATCCCAAGCAGACTTCCTATTGAGTGTGGAGCTCAATGCAGGGCTTTATCTCAACCCATGAGATCATAACCTGAGCCTAAACCAAGAGTTAGATGTTTAACCAACTGAGCCACCCAGGCTTCCCAAAGTCTTTGGGACTGACTTAAATGTTACTCTAATCTATTAAAAACAAACAAACAAACAAAAAACACTTCACATCAATGTCTAGAATAACGTTCGACCAAAATTCTGGGGATGGTGAACTAGATAAATTGATATATAAACTTAACCATCACATATGCTATGTATTATTTTCTAAAGTCACTACAAAAATACTATAAGATAGGCATAGGCATATTACACACTATTTATATATGAGGAAAAAATGGTGACTAGAAGTCAAACGACTAGTAGATGAAAATGGTGAATTTTGAACTTCGGTTCTTATTCTATTACCTTTTTTTTTTTTTTTTTAATCCAGAGAAAGAAAATATCAATAAGCTTTTGCTATTAAATTAAGCTCCCCAAATTTGGTTCCATAAGGCCATTTCCAATATGGGTTGGATCAGTCACATTCTGTTTGTCTTTTTTGAGGTGGTTGCTCAGCTGAGGCTGAATGGTGTAGAATGGCCACATTCACATACCTGGCCATTGGCTCAATGCCTCCTGGGTTGATGAGGATAACCAGACCGTGTGCCTTTCCTCTTCTGTTTGACAAACTCAGTCTTGCCCTTGTGGTGATCTCAGAGTTTTAAGTCCCACCCTAGAAAAGTTGTCTAAGCCTTGTTGGTGTTACATTTTGCAATATCTCATTGGCCAAAGCAAGTCACATTGCCAACTCAGTCAAAAGGTGGGGAGAAATGGACACCATATTAGTGATTCTATCATTGAATAATAAATTATCACAAATTTAGTGGCTTTAAACAACATGCACTTATTATTTCTCAGCTTCTATGAATTAGGAGCTCAGATAAGTCTCAGGTAGATCTTTTGTTAGGGATTCATAAAACTATAATCAAGTATGGGACAGGGATAGGGTCTTATATGTGGCTTAGGGATCTTTTCCACACTCACCTGACTATTGGCAGAACTCATTTCTTTGAAGATATAAAACTCATGGTAGTTTCTTTAGGGTTTGTTCAATAGGAATACATTTCCTGCTTTACATTTTACTTAAACTCTACACATTTTTAAAGGGCTCACCATTTTATGATAGGTCCAGTTATATTGTTCTCCCTTTTGACTTAACTCAAAGTCAACTGGTTAGGGACCTTAAATATATCTATCTCCAAGATCCTTTCTCCTTTGCCATATAATACAACCTAATCTAGAGAGACATATCCCATAATGATGGTTGTTCCTTGCTATGCCCAAGGGGAGATACTATAGGTGATGTGGAACAGAGGGTGCTAATGATAGTGGTTATCTTAGACTTTTGTGTAACATAGATGGGAGGGTGTTCAATAACATATTGTGATAGTATATGGAAAAAGAAGAAAGTTTTGCTGATATTTTTAATATCTCCCACAATAAAAAAATTACACAAATTAAGGAAGAGAATGTTACAACTCTATTCAAAAATGGGAGACATATAATTACAAGCTAGGAAGCACAGGAAATCTCAGTAGGTTTAAGTTTAGAAGTGGGGTGGTACCTTGGGAGCTGTGGAATTCTCTTGCTTTTGATTGGATCTACATTTAATGCCCTTCTTATTTTGTGCCATCCTACTGCTGTGGCTAATATCTAGCATACCACACTCTACTAATCGGGAAATGTTTAGAGAAAGTGGGAGTTGATAACTGACCTTAAGTTAAATATCTACAGATCCATGTTTAAAAACCCATTTTACCCAGATTTCTGGTATATTTACATTGGTCTTTAATAACTGAAGAGGTAAACTTTACACACCATACTTAGGCTTGTCTCTAACATATTTATCTTCTCAATGTTAGCATCTACTGGTTCTTTTTTATTCAGTTGGGTATTTTTTTTAAAGACTTAAAGAATCATTTATTAAAATTTTATTTATTTACTTATTTTTTGTAGGCTCTATGCCCAATAGGGAGCCCAATGCAGGACTTGTACTCACAACCCTGAGATTAAGACATGAGCTGAAATCAAGAGTCAGGCACTTAACATACTGAGCCACCCAGACATCCTTCAAAGAATCATTTTAAAATTAATAGAAATTTTCTGCTTCTGGGAAGATACACTAGACATATTTTTCCCTAGTCCTCCTGTTAAGTACAACTGGAAACCTGGAAAGTATATATAAAACAAAATAGGAAGATTCTGATCCTGGAGAGAAGGTAGACTAGCTAGGAACCAAGGAATGACAGATAGGGGTGAGTTCCTTGGGTTTTCTTTTAGCTTAATATACCCAAAACATGGGTACACCAATGGGAACAGGAAAAAAAAAAAAAAAAGTCCTAACAAAAGCCTTTTCTCTCCCTAGCCAAAAAACAATGAAAAGATCAATAGGAAGACTAAAAACTTTTTGACAATAATTGCTCTATTACAGCTAAATAACAGAAAAAAAATTATAGTCAACCATCACTCAAACCAGAAAGGTCCAAATGGGCAGCCTAGTCTTTAATGAAGCACCCCTACCACCTGCCAGAGGGTTGTCAGAGAAGCAGAGTAAGGAGTTGTGACTTTCATCCCCACTGGGTGGAAATGATCCCATACCCTCAGTCCTCAACTGAGCTATCAGTGCAAACTATGCAGTGAGCCTAGACTTCTACTCCCACCTAGAAATAATGAGGCACCCTCCCTATTTCTCACTGGAGTTGTATAAAAGGAAGCATGGATAAAGTCAACTTTCATGATCACCCAATGGTAATGAGACCCCTCCACACTATTGTCAGTGAAAGCCACATGAACAACGGTAGTGGGCACTTGTACCATTCATCAGTGATGGCCTACTAGGGAATAGGAACTCCCAAACCTATTCAATAGTAACCAGGCAGCATAGACCCTCAGTGACAAACAGATTGAGTGATGAAGCTGAACTTCTGATACCATCTGGTATGAGATAGTGACTACCTTAGTTCCTCTGCCAGAGCAGTGTCAGAAGTAGTTAGTTAAAATAGAAAATTATGATCATACCAACTGCTGATGTCATTACTTTATAAAACTAATTCCAAAGTGTCTAGGTTTTCATAGAAAACTGTTCATCATTCTAACAAGCAAGAAGATAGCCAACTGAATGAAAAAGAACCAATAGATATTAACATTGAGAGAATAGATATGCTAGAATTATATGACAAATATTTTAATCTAGCCATGATAAAAATAATTCAATGATCAATTACAAACATACTTGAAACAAATAATAATAAAGTTTTAGCAAAGAAATGGGATGTCTCAACAAAAGAGAAGATATTTTAACAAATGGACATTTTTTAGTTGTAAAGGACAACAACCAAAATAAGAACATCAATAAATTGATTCAATGCAAAATGTAGGAAACAGAGAGAAGGCTCTGTGAACTTGAAAATATAACAGTAAAAATATGCAATATAAACAGAAAACATATACAAAAACATAAATAAAAGGAGAAGAGATCCCCTAAGCACCTGCAGATTATAACAAAAGATCTAACATTGTGTCTTTGAATCTTGGAGGGAAGAGAGAAATCAGATAGAGGGCCGAGAAAGTACTCAAATAACAATGGAAAATTTCTTGAATCTGGTGAAAGACATCAACCAGCAGATTCAAGAAGCTGAGCAAATCTCAAATAAGACAAACCTAAATAAATCCATACCAATATGCATCATAGTCAAACTTCTGAAAACTAGACAAAATGAAAATCTTTAAAGCAACAAGAGGAAAACAATATTTACCTACAGGGGAAAAACAGTTTGAAAGACAGTGGATTTCTCATCAGAAACAATCAGGCCAGAAGAAAGTGACATAATGTATCTTCTGTGCTAAAAGAACTGTCAACCCAGAGTCTTTTGTCAAATGAAAATACTCTTTGGCAACAAAGGAGTAATCAAATTCTCAAATAAAACAAAACAAAAAACAGCAGAGAATTTATACCCACCAGATCTTCTGTAAAAGAATGGCTATTAGGAGATCTCAAAATAGAAAAAAAAAAAATTATTAAAGAAGGAACCTCAGAACTTTAGAAAGAAGAAAAAGGTACAGGGTAAAGAAAAATATGAGTAAATACAAAAAAAAACTTTCCTTCTCCTATTGAGTTTTCTCAATTATGTTTGATGGTTGGAACAAATATAACTAATGTGATTCTAAATGTTTATAGAAAACATATTCCAGACAATTATATTATAAATGGTGTAGGGTAAAGGGACAGAAAAGGAGATATATTTTCTAGAGTTCACTCAAGCTGGCAAAATGAAAACACCAGTAGATTGTGATGTTACATGTATATAATGTAATATCTAGAGGGACCACTTAAAAGAAGCTATGCAGAGATACACTCAAGAATGCTATCAAAAAATGACCAAAGGGCATGAAGGAACATTTTACTAAAGAGGATATATAGATGATAATAAGCACATGGAAAGATATTTAGTATCACTACACATTAGAGAAATACAAATCAAAACCACAATGAGATATCATCACATATCACTATGCTAAAATAAAAAATAGTGACAATGTTAAGTACTATTGAAGATGTAGAGAAACTGGATCACTCACATGTTGCTGCTGGGAATGAAAATGATACAGCCACACTGAAAAACAATTTGGCCATTTCTTAAAAGCTAAACATATAGCTACTATATGACCCAACATGACTCTGGGTAATTACTCAGAGAAATGAAAATTTATGTTCATACATAATATATATCTATGTATGTTCATACATAGAAAAACTAGTGCATGAATATTTATATCAGCTTTATTAATAAGTCAAAAACTAGGAACAACCTAAATGTACTTCTTAGGATGAATGTTTAAATAAACTATATTTCATGTGTACCATGAATTAACACTCAGTAATAAAAAAGGAATAAACTGTTTTAAAATGTAACAATCTGGATGAATCTCTAGAATACTATGCCCAGTGAAAAAAAGCCAGTTTCAAAAGATTATACACTATGTAATTCTGTCATATGGTATTTTTAAATGACAAAATTATACAAATGAAGAAGAGATTAGTGATTGCTAGTGGTTAAGGAGGGGGTGAGTCTAAGAGGGAAGTGGCCGTGACCATAAGAAAAAACATGAAGGATCCTTATGGTCATGTCAGTGTTCTGTATCTTGATGATACAACCAGGATATTGACATTGATATATTGTATTATAGTTCTGCGAGATATTACCATTTCAGGAAATGGGGTAAAACGTTTACAGAACTTTATTATTTCCTACAATCCCATAAGACTCTAAAATTATCTCAAAGAGTTAAAAAAATAATGAAGATGTTTAAATAAAACACCCTCTGAGGAGCATCTGGGTGGTTCAGTGGGTTAAGCCTCTGCCTTCAGCTCAGGTCATGATCTCAGCACCCTGGGGTCAAGCCCCACATTGGGATCTCTGCTTAGTGGGGAGCCTGCTTCCCCCCCTCTCTCTCTGCCTGCCACTCTGCCTGCTAGTGATCTCTCTCTCTCTGTCAAATAAATAAATAAAATCTTAAAAAAAAAAAAGAACACCCTCTGAGGATTGTGGAAAATACTCAGAGATAAAATTTCCATTCAGTATTTTGAAATTATCTGACAGAAAAAGAAATATATAAATATATATTTAAAATATGTAATCATAATTATAATTTATAATTATATAAATATATATAAGAAATATATAATATATAATAAATATAAATTATGATATATAAATATTATCAATGTAATTTATAATTATAAATACATTGTAATGTAATATATTTATAATTATATTTATACTTATTTAGTCAAAATGTTTGGCAAGCTCAATCTGGAACAGTTTACAAAGGGCACTGACACTGTTAAGGTATAATAATGAAGGCTTTTGGGTCTGACTTCACAAGATTCAGAAAGGGGAGCTGAAACTGAGCTATCTAAAGTGAACCAGGTAGCTAAGGTCTCAGAGTCTGTAAAGGGAAATAATCAAAACTCTTCTCAGCCTCTTAGAGAAGCTGTAATAATGGACAAAGTCCTCACTGGGTATTGAGTAAATGAACAGTCATCTGGAAGATATTAGATATTCTTTAACCCTGTAAGGTAGGTACTGGATTTAAGCAAAATAGCACGGAAACTGAGATCTAGGGAATTCCACAGGACCCTTGAAGAAGTAAAGATAAAAACAATCACCCCCAAGGATGCTTTTTATTTTTTTTAAGATTTTGTTTATTTATTTGACAGAGAGAGCATGAATGGGATGGGGAGAACAAGGGGAGAGGGAGAAGCAGGGTCTCCACTGAACAGGGAGCCCAATGGGGGACTCCATCCCAGGACCCTAGGATCATGACCCGAGCTGAAAGTAGGACACATAACTGACTGAGCTCCCAGGGGCCCCCCAAGAATACTTTCATCACCCAAGAAACACGGAAAACCATGGAAAACAAAATGGTGGAGAAAAAACTTCACTGAAATAGATTCAAAGAGAAAAATAAATAAACCACTTAAGGAAAAGGATATGTTAAGAGATTCAACTGAAATACTATATTTCCTCCCAAGATCTAGAAAGAATACCATATGGAGATTTTAATATAAGTTCATTGTAGTTGCATCTTTTTTTTAAAGACTTATTTATTTCAGAGAGACTGTGCATGGAGCAGTGTGAGGGGAGGGCAAAGGGAGAAGGAGAGACAACCTTAAGGATATTCCACACTCAGCATGGAGTCTGACTCAGGGCTGGATCTCACAACTCTGATATCACAACCTGAGCAAAAAGCAAGAGTCAGACACTTAACTGACTCTTGGGGACACCCAAGTGCCCCCACTGTATTGCATCTTATGTGAAGTTAGAGAAAGATCATGAAAAAAATGGGCAACCAAAGTATTTATAATGTTATTTTTTAATCTTTTAAAGAATCCTCAATAAAATGACTAAATGCTGTTGATCTTGGGATCCGAATATATGAATACTGGTTAAGTTTTGCTTACACTAGTTTGTGATTTAAACTTTTAGAAAAAAAAAGCAAAACTCAAAAAAATTGAGGAGTACTGGAATTAGTGGAGTAGGAGTACCCAGTTTAGGGCAAAGTGGGTCCTTGATTCAGCTTCTTTTCTTTATTAGATACAGACAACTTGAGAGCAGAAGAACCAAGAATACAACTTACAATAAAATGGTTCCATGCTCAGGTTGATAGACTTAACATAACAATACACTTTATTGAAGGCATCTCAAAGACTTCAATAATGAAACAGAGTTTCTTTGCAGGAATATCTATAATGTAGCAACAAATTCCTCTGGTGATGAACAAAAAGGGCCTACAAAGGATAAACAATGTTTAAAATCCACAAAAGCATAGCTCACTAAAACTGAAATCTCAAACACCATGCAAGATAACAAACAATTTAAGAAATCATTTGGCAGAAAGGAAACAGTGAAAGTTTCCATATAGAGAAATGGACAATGAAGGCCTAATTTCACTTTGGCTATTCTCAATTTGGCCCATTTTGAATAGTTTAAGACATAACAAAAAATAACCTCATGCTTAAATATACATATATAAAGAATTTGTTTTGTTTCCTTAGATAACTTTTTTTTTAAGTTTTTATTCAAATTTCAATTAGTTAACATATGACATAATATTAGTTTCAGGTGTACAATGTAGTGATTCAGCACTTACATAGGACATCCAACAAGTGAACCCCTTGATGTCCATCACCTATTTCACCTATTCCCCTACCCACTTTCTCTCTGGTAATCATCTGTTTTCTATAGCCTATAGAGTCTTTTTCTTGGTTTTCCTCTTTTCCTTCTAAGAGCCTCTGTTTTGTTTCTTAAATTCCAAATCCTTAGATAACTTTTCCTTAAATATCCTTGATCTGAGGGGCCTGGGTGGCTCAGCTGATTAAGCATCTACCTTCGGATCACCCCACAGTCTTGGAGTCCTGGGATCAAGTCCCACATTGGGCTCCCTACTCGGTGGGGAGTCTGCTTCTCCCTCTCCTCTTCCTTCCCCTTTCCCTGCTCCTGTGCATGAGTTCTCTCTCTCCTGTTCTCTCTCTCCCAAATAAATAAATAAAATCTTAATTAATTAACTAATTAATTAATATCCTTGATCTTTCCAATAAAATGCTGATGCCATTGTTGACATTAGAAGTATTCTGGTTGCATGAATTCAGAAAATGGAATAAACAGAGGGGTTTTTGGACACTATAAATAATACTTAACAGAAATTCAAACTACAGGAGAGAGAATCTCAATATTAAAGATTTTTAGTTCCTCATGCCCTAAGATGTAAATTACCATAGTCAATTAGTCAGAAGCCTTTACTCTTCTATGGCTAAAAACAATTTTATAGATAAATGTATGACATCATTATTGTTGACCATACTTACATAAATATAATAACAAATTAACAGAATTTTTTTATTGTTTATCTGTTTATACATTGAAAATTCAGATTTGCCATATTAATGGTAAATCTTCATAGGTCTAAATCAAAAAGAATAAAACTGTTCACATTCTCCCCGAAAAAGGCTGGGATATTAAACAAAATAGAGGTGTGTTTATAGAACTATTCAACATAGTAGAGGTGTTGATTGTTAGAAGTAAAGTCAAATTTCCCTAATTAACAGAATGATAAAGAGGGAAGGGATAGAAAGAATGAGAGAATACCTCAAATCCCTAATCAAAAATGTTCTCAAGCTAAATACAGAATTCTGTTGGCATATATATCTTTCAGAAACAAGGGATTAATTACCCAAACCATTTTTTTGTTTGATTATGTGTTTGTTTATTTGTTTTTCTTGTCTAATTTCTAATACTTCTAGCAAAGCAAATATTTTTAACATACATTTGGATAAAAGATGTTGAAGAGAGCCTCTAAGATTTATATGAGAAAATAAGACTTGGACTACTTGGGATGTAGAGAGTCTCAAAAGAAAGTTATCTCCACTTGAGTATTCCCATTTGAACATAGAGAAAAAAAAAAAAAACCCAAATCTAAAAATTAATAATTTTTCTTTAGCTCATCAGAAAGCTATAGTAGTAAGATTATAAACTAAATTCCAAAGAGAAACAAGATGTCTTTACTGAGGACAGGTCACATGAACTATTTGAGAACACGTGAGGAAAAGATAACTACCTTCCAAGCAATAAAAAAAAAAAAAAAAAAAAAAACAAAAAAACAGGAAATTTTCTATGTTACTAGAGCTGAAGTATGGGAATAGGGAATATGATCAGTGTGAGACACTGGGACCCTCAACATAACAGGGGTTTACGTTCATTGCTATGTTCTTTCCATGGACTTTTATTGGTGCTCAGAATATAGATTTGGGGCAGGGCCAAGATCTGAGAGACCCTGAGTAGTACAGGTGTGTAGAAGTGTTAAGCCTCTGGGAGAGGGTCAACAAACCCTCCCATCCCTAATGAGATCCCTTGGTTCAGGGAGAAGGAAGACTAAAAGCAAAACTCCTTTGCTCTAGAGCACAGATTGCAAACCATTTTGACTCCTGGCCAGTTTCCTTCTATAGCTGAAGAAGAAATAAAATGTGTTTTTTTTGGGGGGGGGAGGTTGCAAAATGCAAGACCCCTCCAGAGCTGAGGAACAAGTAGAACTGAATTACCTAAGAGGGTGGGTAACACTCACATACCCATGGGTAAGCACAGTCACAGAAAGAAGACAGGATTTGACCATAACTGAAAAGAGAGACAGTGCTCAAAAGGACATGCCCAAAAGGCCTAAGAGATATAACTAATAACACGCTAGCGGAGATATATTCAATTCGAAAGAAGGAGAATAGCAATGGGAAATAGATGGGGCAAATAGAATTCAACTAGCAATATCTTAGGTTTAAATCCAATCATATCAATACTTATAATAATGTGAATGGCATGAAAAATGTGTACACATCTAATGAGAAAACTTTAATACACATGAAGCAAAAACTGATAATACTGATAGAAAAAATAAATCTACTCTTATGATTGAAGAATTCAACATTTGACTCTCAGTAATCAACAGAGTAAGCAGTCAGAAATCAGTAAGGTTATATAAGACTTGAATAATATTATTTTTTTAAAGATTTTATATATTTTTGACAGAGAGATCACAAGTAGGCAGAGAGGCAGGCAGAGAGAGAGGGGAAGCAGGCTCCCTGCTGAACAGAGAGCCTGATGTGGAGCTAGACCCCAGGACCCTGAGATCATGACCTGGGTCGAAGGCAGAAGCTTAAACTACTGAGTCACGCAGGTGCCCCTTGAATAACATTACAAACCAACTTGAAGTAATTGACATTTTTTGAACATACCACCCAATAAGAGCACAGTGTACATTTGACATTCACCCAGGTAACTTGTATTCTGGAACATTAAACACATTTGAACAGAACTGAAATCATATAATGCATATTATCTAACAGTAAATAATTTAAACTAAAAATCAATAGCAGGATGACACTGGGCCATTTCACAAATATTTGGAAATTAACACATGTCTAAATAAGCCATGGGTCAAATTGATAGTCACAAGTGAAATTAAAACATATTTTGAATTAAACATAAATTGAAGTATAATATGTCAAGACTTTTGGGACACCACTAAAGTGTGATAGAGTGAGATTTATAGAATCAATGTATTAATGCAAACTTGTGTAATGAGAACATTCAGATAAGGAGATGCAAACCTTGGAATAGACAGGGTGCTGATAATTATTTTATGTAAAAAAAGAATGATTTAAAGAATTAGGATATTTAATCTGAAGAAAGTGAAACATTTCTGGTTCAGAGAGGTGAGCATTTAAATTTTAGAGGGTTGCTACATGAAAGATAAGTGAGATTAAAGTTGTCATAATACAAATTTCCAAAAGACACAGATAACATGACCAATAACACGGCTCCTACTTGTTTAGAGAATTTGAATTATCCCAATAACAGACTGTCCTACCAAGCAGGGGTCTTCTACAGGAGACTTTCAAAAAATGTTTCTGTTCTGAGAAGAGTAATAGGTTAGGGGATCATTCCAGAGTGCCAATACTTTGAAAATTGTTTTTCCTATTCTTACCAAGTAACTAAATAAATAACTGAATGCATCATACTCTTTACTCGATTTGTTTGGTTTTTTATTCTTACATTTTTTTTCTTTTCTCAATTTAAAATATTAATAAATCAAAAGAAAAGAGCACTCATGCACTACTGGTGGGAATGCAAACTAGTGAATACCACTGCAAAAAACAGTATGGATATTCCTCAAAAAATTAAAAATAGAACTACCACATGATCCAGTAATTGCACTGCGAATTAATCCAAAGAAGACAAAAAAATACAAAAATGCTACTTTGAAAGGATATATGTACCTGCATGTTTATTGCAGCATTATTTACAGTAGTCAAATTATGGAAGGATCCCAAGTGTCCATTGATAGATTAATGGATAAAGAAGATGAATGGATAATATCCCACCGTGTATTTCTATGACTGAATAATATTCCATTCCGTATATATATTCATTCATAAAAATAAATGAAATCTTGCCATTTGAAATAGCATTGATGGAGTTAGAAATTATAATGCTAAACAAAATAAGTCAGAGAAAGATGAATACCATATGATTTCACTGGTATGAGGAATTTAAGAAACAAACAAACAAAAAAAGCAAATAAAAGGTGGGGGAGAGAAAAACCAAAAAAATAGTCTTTTAATTACAGAGTTAGCAATAAACTGATAGTTACCAGATGGGAAGTATATGGGTGGGGTGATGGGTGAAATAGGTGAAGGGACTCAACAGTACACTTATGATGAGCACTGGTAATGTGTAGAACTGATGAATCACTATATTGTACACCTGAAGCTAATATAACACTCTATGTTAACTACTGGAATTAAAATTTTTTAAAAATTGATAAATTAAAAAATGAAATTCTGAAGTTAGAAGGAAATAAAGGGAGTTTAAAATAGCCCCTTTTCCCCAAATATATAACACATTGAGTCCTGTTTACAAAAAGAAGTGAAATGTTAATGAGTATGTGGTCTGCTCCTAAACTCTAAATAAGAGAAACTCAAGTTAAATTTATAACAGTATTGTTTATACTGAGCCATGTTAATCTGATGTAAATTATACAATCTTTATCAACAAGATCTAATGTAATCCATGTTTTGGGGTTTGTGTACATTTGCCTATGTGTATGTGGTGAGACTGTATCATTTCTTTCAAGTTCTTGATTTGGAAACTGGCTACATTAAAAAACAGATAGTATCACTTAAGTAAATTGTTTACATTGTCTCATAATTCACTTTACTTTTCTTAAGTAAACATCTTTACGCTATTTTCTATATTTCAAATAAAAATATTCTTTAATAGGAAAACATACTAGTTATGTCAGTCTTCTCAGTGCAAGTATGACATCTTTGAACATTTCTCCCTATTATTTAAAGCAAGGTGCATTTCTCTTGGGAGATTTTAGCCTTTTAGGAAAAGTTTGAGTAAAATGAAGATCAATGGTCAAAAGAAATACTTGCCTTTTGAAAACTGTTATTTGTAAATTCAGCAGTAAGAGCCACTATGATAACCCATAGGCTTTAGGCATTTTTGTTCTTAATGTGTACAAATGAAAATGAAAAGAGAATTTGCCCACAGAAATGTTTATTTTGCACTGCCATGATGTGAAACAATCACTTCCCCACTCTCACAATGTCAAGGAAGAAGGTTTTGTCCTAGAAATTTGATTAAACCTGGTGATAAGAATAATCTGTTTGCCGTGGGAGATAATATGCTATTACAGAATCCCTGGTGTAAAGCAGTAACTGAGAAAAATTCTTGCCCACATAATATGAAACGCTATACAATATTATCTAATTCCTACATGTTACTGATAATAAACATTTTTCTTCTCTGGAAATAGTCAAACAAAAAGTATAAATTGTAGCTAAACTACATTTTAAAATAGATATAATTTACTAATTAAATACAAAGGGAATTTTGAAAAATTATGTAAATCAAAATTATTTGCACATAAATGTATCTTAAAATCATAAATTTTGGCACAAAATCCATAAAATATGACTAATCACTCTCTGTACTTTGTAATTTATGAAGAGGCAAGCAATACCCACTTAGTTCTACAGGATTTAGAATATATGAAAGGAAAAGACTATAGGACATATCAACCAATAATCTTTAAAAAGCTGAAAACATTATACCAAAATGTATGATAAAATTAATTAAGCTTATAACTATTTTTAAAATAAGGAAAATAGACTATTGTGAATTTTATTGTTCATGTATTTCTCCCTTTTATTTTAAATAACATTAATTCAGATTCGATTGGGAAATGTAAATCTTACATCTATAGACTACTAAAGTTTTCTCTTTTCAAAAAGAGTGATACTCTGCGATAGATGAAAAGTGTTTAGCACTGTATATTTGAATTATTTATTATTTACATTTTGTCATAGGATTTCTTTTCTAGTAGAAGGGAGGTGTATATAAGGGCTATTATTCTCATGCTCGGATTTGAAGTCCACGGCAGGCACAAAATGGTGTACGAGGAAATAGTTGGTTTCAGCAAGTTCTACTGATTTACTGCTATTCAGAGCAAGTAACATAGCTGGGAAACAAGCTGGTCATCATGTACACATTTTTATGATTTCAAAATAATGTGGTTCTTGTGTTTTTCCTGATGTTTTCTCTGAATACTGATGCATAACCCTATATTTTTTGTAGTAAAGCTGAGTGATAACTGAAGGTAGCTTTATTTGGCAAAAAGTAACCGGAATATAGAACTTTTTACCATAAACAAAATACAACTTGCTACCAGAGAATCCAAGCACATGGTACAATGTGTGTATTAAATACTGTTAAATTTCATTTAACTGAGTGAACAGTTTTTATGGCTTGTCATCATTTCAGTGCTCATCTCCTGCCAGCAGTGTTCCCGGACACTTTGCATACCTTATGTTATATAAACACAAGTCTCTTAATTATATCTCATTATCTCCTTTTCAAAGGGCAGAAGGTTATCTCAGGGAGTGGCTGTATCATAATTAAATTACCTTTCAAAGATTAAACATTTAAGGAAATCTCATTTTAGAATTAGTTTAATTTGATAGTATTATTTCTTTAACCACAGCTAAATTAATCCCACTTTTGAGAATACCTGCTCCAGAAAAACTCCAATATTGGTGAAATTAAAACGAAATAGAAAACACCAGCAAGGGGTGTCTGGGTCAGTTACTTAAGAGTCTGCCTTTAGGGGTGCCTGGGTGGCTCAGTGGGTTAAAGTAAAACCTCTGCCTTTGGCTCAGGTCATCATCCCAGGGTCCTGATATCTAGCCCTGCATCAGGCTCTCTGCTCAGCAGGGAGCCTGCTTCCCTTCCTCCCTCTGCCTACTTGTGATCTCTGTCTGTTAAATAAATAAATAAATAAGAATCTTAAAAAAAAAAAAAAAAAAAAAACAGTCTGCCTTCAGCTCAGGTCATGATCTTAGGGTCCTGGGATGGGTCTGACTCTGGGTCTCTGGTCATTGGGGAGTCTGCTTCTTGCCCTTTCTCTCCCTCTGCTCCTCTCCCCCTGCTAGTGCTTTTGCTATCTTTCTCAAAATGAATAAATTAAAAAAAATCTTAAAAAAAAAAAAGAGAAAAGGAAAGAAAACACCATCAGGAAAGTAAAGCTTGATATAGATTCAGGTCTACATTTTCCTTTAAGCTCTAGATAGATAAATAAACAAATAAAGCAAAATAATGTGGTACTTTATTTTTTCATAAACCCAGCAAATTTTAATTTTGATATTAGCCTCACCTTTATTGAATCTCTGTAGACAAGCAAGACTAGACATTTTGATATTCTGGTCAGGCCATATGCCCTCCTCCTGACCTCACTTTCCCTAAAACACAGAGATTGCTATGAAATGGAGGTTAATTTAAGACTTAAAGAAAAAGAAAAAAAAAAAAAAAAAAAAAAAAAAGAAAGAAAGTCACAATGACAAAAATTATATTCCATTAAGGTATGGTGCTTCCAGTGACAAGGACATTCTTATATAATCCAGGTTTAGATATAAATGGAAAAACATAATTTATTTAGTGAATCTAAAATTGAATATACCTTTTGACCCACTAGCTCTATTGCTTGAAAATTATCTTCAATGTATACTCAGAGAGTCCTCCACAAAATTTTAGTCAGAGACAAGATGATGATAGCACAGAACTAGTTTGATCATTCTCTTTATTGACATGATGTCTCTTTCTTGATATTTGAATTAAAGAATGAATGATTATTTTTAACTTTACAATCCATTACATTATCACATTTCAGTGAATCAAAGATGCACAATTAATGCATCATTATTTTACATGACACTAAGATGTTACTCGTTTTACTTTTAAAATACCCTCAATAGCCAAGGTTTGAAACCTATTTTTTATGAAGGAATAGTTATATTTTATAATTGAGGTCATACAATAACACAAATAGAGTACAAAATATAACTCAGTATAAGTTTCTGTTTCATAGACTATTCTAAGGAAACAGAACTTTTTGCAAGTTGTGAAAGATTTTTATTTGACAAGCCTATCTGTTAAAGATAAGTAGAGATAAACTTTGTAGTGAAGCAGCTTAACAAAAATAGCGTCTTTATACCTTTATTTTTTATTTCAAAAAACACAGTGGAAAGACACCAGAAGCCATGATAAAAGGATAAAGTCAAATATATTACTTGAGACTTTCATCAAGTAGGTGATTTGCTTAGGTCTCTTTTTTTGTCATGTAGTAGTGACCATTTTTATTTCCATGGGCCATAAATATCTGAAATCTTTAGCTTTCTTATTAGCATAAAATGTAATGCTCAGCACAATCTCTGAATAAATGAAATATTTCAAGGTCAGAAAATTATTCCATAGTTCTATGTAATTAAATTTGATTACACTCTTATAGGGAGACTGATACTCCTAATTTGGTATTTTCCTAGAACATGTTTAATTTACTTTGTTTCCCATTGGTAATACCATTTTAGTGAAGTGTATCAATTAGAGTAACTTCCCCTGCAAGGATAGAAGTCCAGTTCAACAACATATAAAATAATGGAATTTGTGATCTCCTATAGTATGTATAGAGGTGGGTCCTCCAGGATTCATGAATTCCGTAAATATTATCATTAAAGGCACAGGTTTTTTCCATCTTTCTACCCTTGTATCTTCAATATTCTTCTCAAGATGATGTACAACAAAGTATGGATCCCCCTCAGGTCCAGGAATCATGAGTAGAAATAGCAGTGACTAGCAGAAGACCTGTTTCTCCAGGAAAGCTAAGAAGCAAAGAAACTTGCACAGAAACTCCCTAGTAGACTTACTATCATGGCCTTGTTCAGAGCTGACTCACGTATTCAATCAGAAACATGTCACCAGCAAGTTGCCTTAGACAAGTCTGATATGATCATATTGGAAAGAAAAGGTAAATGCTGGAATAAGATTGAGCCGCTGTAGATGAGGAAGAAAGGAAAAGTAGCTATTGGATGGGCAAACATCAGAATTTATCTCAGCAACTCACTGTTCCAGGGCTCTGTTTTTCAGTTTCAAATGGAGATAATCTATTGGATGTATTGTACGGGTTTTGAGGAATTTGGAGTTCATCAAGGAAACAGATATGACAATGAGAGGTAGTAAAAAACAAGCTTTACTGGGCAAGAAAACAAGTAGCATTTTCAGTGTTGCCTGAGAAGAAAAGTCCCTCACAGCACAACTGTCAAGAGGCTTAAAGTCTAAGGGCCACCTTCTAGAAGGGGAGACAGACAAGGGAACTTCAGAGGACAGGGGTGCTGGGGAAGTGGTTCTGTGTCTAGGCGATGTCATTCAGTAGCATACTGGGGAATCTCAAGATCAGATAATTCGGAAGGGCAGCAGCAGATTAAGACCTAATAACAGCAAGGCCCTATTTTATCAATAGGTAACAACTATTGTGTGAGGTTTAATGGAGTATGCAAAGACAGCAGACTCTAAGTGACCAAATTTGGCTTGTTGGGGCCATTTTTAAAATAACTGGATGTATAAAAATTTGAGTATGGTGCAAGCAGACTTTTGAAGCAACAGGTTTCAGCCTGGAGTGGAGATATCAAGACCCAAGGGGCCAATACACAGGATTCATCTTTGGCTTATTTATTTAAGATTTATCTCATAAAGTCATTGTATTGGGGTGAAATGAACAAAGGATGTAGATGCAATGGGTATTCACATTTTAAAAAAAGATTTTCTTTATTAATTTGAGAGAGAGAGACCATGAGTTGGGTGGGGGGTGGGGAGCAGCAGAGGAAGGGAGGGACAAACAGACTCCCTACTGAGCAGGGAGCCCAATGTGGGGCCTGGATCCCACGACCCAAGATCATGACCTGAGACATCGGGTGCACCATTTTTAAACTGGTAAAAGTTAATCTGTCTCCTCATTTCATTTTACACCACTACTACCAATGTTTTCTGGTCCTTAAATCAAGTATTCATAAAGAATGGGCCAGGCAACTTTCCTCAGTCAGGGCATGCTGAAAATAAAAGATAAGCCTCAGTCAGAGTATGATAATCATTGCAAAAAGACAGCCCCTAAATCTCAGTGACTTCATACAAAGTGTGTTTCTTGCTAACAGAACAATCTAGTCAAATGTATGTACATCACTCAAAACTTTCATGTGACTGAGGCACCCACTGTCTTTTCATCTGGTGTCTCTGCTTCAGAGTCCTCTATTAGACCCTTTGGATTTGGTCAGAAGATGAGGAAAATTGTATAGAAAAGATAGAACTGTTCTCAGTTGTGTCAGCTTGGAACTGGTTATCACTTCGATTTATGTTCCATTGGTGAAAGTGGAAGACTTAAACAAACCCAGAAAACAAGAAACAAAACTCCAAATGTTTCTATTATCTTTCAGCAATGTTCTTAAATATGTTACAAATGGAATCACCTTCTCTAGAAAGCACAAAGGATGTCATAGTGCAAACTTTTGAAGGAGCAATGAGTCAAATCCTGAATATCAACTCCAGAAGCATTCGTGTGGGGCTTCATAAGTATCCTTCTCAGTTAGTTATTTGCCAATATAAACTTTTTTTGCTTGTTTATTTTTGTTGTTTTTGTTATCATTAATATAAAAAGAGAAAAAAGTGAGCTCTCTCACTTTCATAAAAATATATTAACAAACAAAGGAAAATGTACCAGAATAGATCAGATCGTTTTTTTAATGTATCTGGGGGTGCCTGAGAGGTGCAGTGAGTTAAGTGTAGGACTCTTGGTTTCAGTTCAGGTTGTGAACTTAGGGTCATGAGATTGATCCCCATGTTGGGCTCCATGCTTGGCACAGAGTCTACTTAAGATTCTCTCTCCTTCTCCCTTTACCCCTCCCACTTGAGCACATGCTCTCTCTCTCTCAAATAGATAGATAAACAAATATTTAAAATAAAAGTATCTCTGCTTTTACACCAAGGGTAAAAAGTCCCAAACTATTTTTCACTGTTTTAGTTGGACTGAAACAAGACATATTTGTACTTAAGAAAAAAAAAAAAAAAAGGATGGTGATTGCAAGAATAAAAGTTTGGTGAGAAAAAAAAGAAAAAAGGATGTTGAATTTCAAGAATAAAAGTTTTCAATTGTTATTAGGATTTCTATCCAATCATGTTTGACAGAAACACTGAAGTATGGTAATGCTATTGAAGAGGATCGTTGGGATAACCAAGAAATAGTCAACCTAGCTGATAGTTCTCAGCATAACAGAGCAGACCTCTCATGAATGCCTAAAAATAACAAAAATAAAAACTCTTGAAAAAATTAGGAAATTGCTTCTGAATCTATGCAATTTAAGGACTGAAAATATCAGAGATACTTAATAATAGCTAAACTATACTGAGTGTTATCATGGTCAAATAGTGATCAAAATGTTTTGTTTGTGATAATTCCTTTAATTCCCATAATGATTATCTGATAACTACTGACACACACTTTCACATAAGAAAATTGAGAGCCAGAAAGAAAGCAGTTTGTTTAAGTTTATTCCATTGGTTAGTGGAAGAGCAAGAATAAGAAGTTAGACTAATTTCAGAGTAAATGCCATTCATGACTGTACCATGTAGATTCTCATGAAGAAATGCAATAACTTCATGACGTGATAAATATTGATTGATTAGTTTGATCATTTAATTCAAGTCAAACTTCAATATTATGTGTACTGTCAGGATCAAATTAGATAAAAAAAGGGCATAAATATTTTCAGAATGTGCAGTTTTAAAAAGCATCCTAATGCTTTTCTAGTTTAATGCCTACTAGGCCACTTGTGGATTTTTTCAAACATTCAATGCTATCAATTTATTACAGATAAAAAACAGCAGATGTAATTGCTGAATAAAATCCATTGTATGGACATACACTGTTTTTTTATCCATTTACCAGGAAATGGATGTTTGGATTCATTTCACTTTGGGGCTATTATTAATAATGCTACTGTGAACATGTCTATATTTTCATTTCTCTAGGAGTGGAATTGCTTGATCATATGGTAAATTTACATAGGTTTTTAAGAAATTACCAAGCTCTTTTCCAAAGCATCTTCACCATTTTACATTTCCATGAGCAAAGTATGAGGCTCCAGTTTTTTTTTTTTTCTTTTTAAAGATTTCGTTTTATTTATTTGAGAGAGAGAGAGAGAAAGCATGAGAGGAGAGAGGTCAGTGGGAGAAGCAGACTCCCTGCCGAGCAGGGAGCCCAATGCGGGACTCCATCCTGGAACTCCACAATCATGATCTGAGCCGAAGGCAGCCGTCCAACCAACTGAGCCACCCAGGCGCCCCTGAGGTTCCAGTTTTAACAACACTTGCTTTTTATAGACATATTAGCATTTGTGAAGTGGTATGTCATTGTACTTTTAATTTTCATTTATGCCTAATAATGTGCATCTTTATATGTACTTATTGGCCATTCACATAGCTTCTTTAAGAAAATACATATTCCAAAAAAAAAAGAAAATACATATCCCAACCCTTTGCCAAATTTTAATTGGATGATTTGTCATCTTATTATTGCTTTGTAAGATTTCTTTATGTTTTCTAGTTATCTGTATCATAGATAAGGTTTGCAAACACTTTTTCTCAGTCTGTGACCTATCTTTTCATATTCTTTATGGTGTCTTTTAAGTTTAATACTTTTTAACTTTTGTGAGATTTAATTTATCAATTGTTTCTTTTGTTGCTAGTGTTTTTTCTTTTTCTTTTTTTTTTTTTTTTATGGCTAAGAAGTAATTACCTAACCTAAGGTCACAAAGATTTATGCCTAGTTTTTGTTTTGTTTTTCCCCAAGTGCTTTGTAATTTTAATTCTTAAATTTGGATACATGGTCTATTTTAAGTAAATGTGTTTGGTGTGAGATGACATCTTTGTTGAAAATCAATTGACCACAGAAATGCAAATCAAAACCACAATGAGATATCATCTTACATTAACCAGAATGGCTAGAATTGAAAAGATAAGAGCTAATAACTATTAGTCAGAATGTGGAGAAAAAAGGAACTTTATTGGGGGAGCATATAAATTGGTATATCCACTGTGGAAAACAATATGGAGGTTCCTCAAAAAATTTAAAAAAATAAAATTAAAAATAGAAATATCATATGATCCAATAATTTCACTACTGAGAGTTTACCAAAAAAAAAAAAAAAAAAAACCCAAAAACCCTAATTTGAAAAGGTATGTATACTCCTTTGTTCACTGCAGCATTTTTTTTAATAGCCAAGATATGGAAACAACCTTAGTGTCCGTTGATAGATGAATGGATAAAGAAGATGTAGTATATATGGAATGGAATACTAGCTAGCCATAAGAGAAGATGAGTTCTTATTGTTTGTGACAGGTAGATAGACCTAAAGGGTATTATACTAAATGAAATAAGTCAGACAGAGAAAGGTAAATACCATATGATTTCACTTTTATGTGAAATCTATAAAATAAAAGTAATTTTAAAAAAATGGAGTCAGACCTATAAATAAAAACAAACTCATGTTTTCCAGAGGGAAGAGGGGTGGAGGATTGACAAAAATGGGTGAAGGGGAGTAGGAGATACAGGCTTCCAGTTATGGAATGGATAAGTCATGGGAATAAAAGGCAAACCATAAGGAGTAGGTATACTCAATGGTATTGAAATATCATTGTATGGTGACAGATGGTAGCTACATTTGTGAGCACATTATCATCTATAGAGTTGTTGAATCACCACGTGTATATGGAACTAATGTAACATTGTGTATCAATTATACTCAAAAGAAAATAAATTTATTTTAAGTATATGGATTTATATAGTAGCATATAAAAATTCTTATATCTGGACTCTCACTTTTCTCTTGATCTAAAATGTCTATATCAGCACTATGGTGTTTTGATTGCTGTAGTTTTGTAGTAAATTTTGAGCTCAGGAAATGTAAGCCTTTTAACTTTATTTTCTTGAAACATTGTTTTGGCTATTCTAGGTCCTTTGTATTTATATATAAATTTTAGTATCTGTTCCTGAAAAAGAGCCTACTGTTTTTTTGATAGGTATTTCATAGGATGTATACACAAATTTGTGGAGGATTGCCATCTTTACAGTGCTGAGTTCCAATCTGTGATATAGAATATCTCTCAATTTATCTAAAGCTTCAGTTTTTTTTTTCCAGTAATCTGTAGTGTCAGTGTGTACTTGTTTTGTTAAATTTATTCATAAATATTTCATTATTTTGATATTTTCGTGAATGGAATCTTTTTCTTGATTACATTTTTGGATTGTGCATCGTTAGTAGTACAGAATTATCATGGATTTTTGCATATTGATTGTGTGTCCTTATGACCTTGTAGTTGTGTGGCTGTGTGTACGTGTGTACATGTGTGTGTATATGTGTTCCTTAAGACATTTTATAAACAGGATCTCATTATCTGCAAATAAAGACTTTTAATTTGTTCCTTTCCAATCCTGATACCTTTATTTCCTTTTCTTGACTCATTTTTCTGGCTAAAAGCTTCGCATATAATGTTGTGTTACATGGTAAAAGTAGACATCTTCACATTGTTCTTTATCATAGGGGGCAAGCATTCAGATTTTCTTCCTCAATTTTGGTATTATTTACAGGATTTTTGGAGATACCCTTTATCAAATGGAAGAAATTCTCTCTTACTCATTGTTGAGTTTTTATCATGAATGAATGTATATTGAATTTTTAATGTTTTCACATAATTATTTTGTATTTATTGAAATCATCATGTCTTTTTTTTTTCTTACTGGATGTAATTTTAAACTAATGTCAAAGATAACTGAGGATTTGGTTTTTATTCTTTTATTTTTTTGCAAATGCTGGTAGTATTATGGTATGCTAAAGGTCAGTGAGAATTTCACAATTAAGTATTAAATACTGGGAAGGTACTTTTGTATCTCAAATTATAATAAGGTCTAGAAACTTTTTAAAAGCAATTCATGTCCTGGTTAAATAATTTTCTTTTATAAGTCTTTTTCAGTTATAAAAAGAGTGAATTCACAGGGTTCTATTTTAATCCTGGTGATTGAAAACCACTTTAAGAATCCTATCTATAGTTGCAATAAGCTTTAAAATAAGCTGGCACATTTTTAAATTAATTTTAGTATGAATATAAGTTTATATATTTACCACAGAATCTTTAAAAGAAGTATAAGTCTCAGGTGGAATTTTTAATAGCAGCTTTTAGCATTCTGTGTGGTAACTGAAGTATGTGTCTACTTTAATTGGTAATGAGAGAAGGATAGAGGAATTTAATGAATATGATGATTCAAATTTATATTATGTACAAAGCAGTACAACCAAGAACTTATGACCTAGATAGAGCTCTACATATATTTAGAAAAAAAAGAGGTAAGTTAAACCTAATACTGCCAAGAGAAAAAAAATGAAATTATTTCTTTTTAAATATATGGCTAATTATTTCATAACTCTGATCAAAGTATCTTCACTACCGGTCTTGTTATGTTAAGGCATTTGTACACTACACTAAACAATCCCATGATTAGATCTAACATTTAATGAGTACCTTTCTAATTATAGGTACTTTACTGAGAGATTTAAAAGGTTTGATTAGTTTTCAAAGCAATTTTCTAGCAAATAATATTTATTAACTGTAATCTTGAACAAACTATTTAACTCTTTGTGCTTTGTCTTTTTTTTTTAGTAACCTACTTCATGGGATTGCTGAAATTTTTAAAATTTTGAAGAGTTTATAACAAGACCAAGATTTATTACATGCACTGAACATTCTCATTTTCTATTTTATAGAAAATACTGTTCTTTTCTTAATCTACTGCTCTTAAAATTCCCTCTCTGCCCTTTAAGCTGTTTCGTTTCTTTTTTTAATAGTTCGGTTTTTTTTTTTAAGATTTTATTTATTATTTGAGAGAAAGCGCAAGAAAGAGGAGTGGCAAAGGGAGAGGGAGAAGCAGGCTTCCCGCTAAGCAGGGATCCTGATGAGGGGCTTGATTCCAGGACCTCGGGATCATGACCTGAGCCGAAGGCAGATGCTTCATGGATGGAGCCACCAGGTGCCCCTAAGCTGTTTTATTTCTTGTATTCCATTTTGTTTGACATTAGTGTTGTTACTCTGGTTTACTTTTGATTTGAATTGCCTGTTTTTCTTTTTGTATTCCTTAATTTTATATTTCTTATTCTTTCTCAGAGCTTATCTCTCCAGACATAATGGCTCTAACCTCAGTATGGATAGGGAGGCGTTGACAAGGGACCAATCAGGAGTGGATAAAGTGTTTATATTGATTATAATCTGCTTTTCACCCATATTAGACTCTGTTTCCATCCTCATGACCCTGAATTTCTGCTATTACTATTCTGGGTACAATTCTGCATGAGTCACTCATGTTTATGACATTTTATGAGGGAAGACACTGAGTGGCCCTGTTTGGACTGTCTTTCCAAGGATATCTGTATGGTGAACAGCGTTTGAAGGGGGGAGAGAGTGTGTCTCTCTTCAAAGCAAAAGCAGGTTTGCTTATAGTCTTGAAAGATAAGAGTTAATATTCCCACCCTGGGAAAAGGAAGGTTTACTTATAGTCCATTATAAATAATGCAGATGTTCCCAGCTCAGGACTCCTATCCTATAATGCAGCACACTGTGTATGCAGGTATTACCTGTTCTAGTTATATCAATGAGCCCTTGCCATGTTGCCCTGTGTGAATCAGGGCTTGGGGAAATAGCAAGAAAATTATTATTCTCTAGCTACTCCTATTGCTGTGTAACAAACTAGCCTCTGTTTCTGACCCAGAGTCCAGGTCTTCTGTCACTACCCATAAAATTGTGAGAAACTACTGGGTAAGTAGGGTAAAGACCCTTCTCAGTTCTTGACATTGTTTTTCTGTCATAAAGTGTTGAAAGGGTAGGAAAGTATCCAGCCCATAAAATATTGAGATACAGGAGCTTTAGACTCCTGGAGGCCAGTCCTCAAGCTAAAGTTTCTGCTTACCCCAAACACAGAGGGCTTCTGTCTTCTAGAAGATCTTGAAAGGTGTTTTTCTTCATGGTTTTCATCCATATGTGTTTCTGACTTCTGCAGTTTCTCCAGGTTTGGTTTGGGGAAAGGAATATGGATTATGTGCTTTTTCAACATCTTGTCAGACCGTGTAGAATTTCTATGATTTAAAATTAGTTATGCATTCATCTCAACATAACATGTTTGATTTGTATATAATTTCCTTTCCAATCAACACAGTGATATTATGTGGCTCCAGAGGAAGCCTGCCCTCTCAGAGTGAGAAAGAGATGGAAAAAAAAAAATACATTTGGCAGACTGGAAAATTGCAGCCTTACAACATATACAGGAGGTTTATAAAAATGCTACTTGATGGCAATGAAATTAATTAAAAATTTGCAAGGCCAAGATGTACACACACATAAGAATCATTTTGGCATGAATTAATGGAATGAATAATGAAGTTTATAGCACCAATTACACAGAATATATAAAGAAATTTGAGACAGCCTCGAGGAAAAACACATTAAAAATCGCATATGTGTACATAGTTAAAATCACATCTATGAACAAAGACAATGTATATTTCAAAGCTAGAAAAGAGACTGAAGGATAACAATTTTTAGTTATGTGAAAATGGCTTTAAATGATTTGAGGTGAGTTTTTTTTTTTTTTAATTTCTGAATTGGAAAGAAAAGGACAATATGAGCTACAATTAAAACAGAAATTATTTGTTTATTTTCTAGATAATTATTTTATCTTCATGGAAGAATTATTAAACAGTTCTTGCCAGATTCTGCAAGGATTTTTTAATCCTTTATTATTGTAGGAATGCTGAAGCATAATATTAAGAAGACCATGGGTTTAAAGGCTTAAATAACTGGTTATGAAACATAGTTATGGAATTTAGCTAACTGTGTGGATTTGGGTTTACTATGTAAATATTCTGGCATCATTTTCCTCATCCTTAAAGTGGGGATAATGTCTCCCAGTGTTGATTAGGTGAGATAATTATACTGAAGGATTATTATAAGGTTCAGCATATGTTAGAAACTTAAAGATGTGCACATCTCTCTATTAGGTCGTATTAGTGTTTAGGGAAGAACATCTAATTAATTCAGTTTTGCAGCCATTCCAAATGCACAGTTTTTCATTACTAGTAGAGTCAATATCTAAGCTACATTCAGTATCATGATAGATTAACTTTTTTAAAGCTTTATTTATTTATTTGAGAGTGGGAGAGAGGATCTCCAGCAGACTCCCCACTGAGCCTGGATCCTGATGCAGGGCTTGATTTGGGACCATGAGATCACAACCTGAGCCAAAATCAAGACTCAGTCATTTAATGGACCGAGCCACCCACTTTGTTATTTTTTTAAAGTTCTGTGGTCATAAGCCATTTTGTCCTGACAGTTGGTAGGCACAGCATCTGTTTAGTGATGCTATGATAATATAGTGAAGAAAAATGCCACATACAGGAAATGTTTCCCCTTGTATCAGTTCTACTGCAGGATTTCCTAAGGGTAAAAAAATTAATCACAAAGCTTTTAAAATAAAATTTTCCATACTCTTCCTAACAACCATTTTTGTATCAATATGTATATGTGCAATTTAAAAAATATATATTTTATTATTTCTCTCAAAATATAATTAATGTTAATATATTCATATTCTATAAGATGATATGTTATAATTATCATATGCATAATACATTTTAAAATGTAATGCATATAATAGCATATTATTCTAATTTATCCCAATCTTATTTTTCAATATGGTTTTGCTGATAGTAATTCTTCACTGGAAGAAATTATTATTGCAAAGAATGAATATTTGAGAATAAACTTCCAACTGTTATGTAATATTATCTTTAGAGTTACTGTTCAATTTGAAGGAAGCAGAGCATTGATGTCATTTCATATACATTCCTCAGTGCCTATCTTTTCGTTGGATCATTCATTTACTGGCTGTTCAATTTACATTTTCAGATTATTTCAGATTAGAATCTCAGGTGTAACTGATATTTTATGTCACAATATATTGCAGACACTTTCTAAAACTTCCCTGAGTATATATTGCTTATTCTGTTCATACAGTCATGTAGTGTTTGTCTTGTGGACTGTTAATGGTCTTCCCAGTTGTGATAAGACACTGAGATTAGATTTACTTTATAAAAATAGAATTTAAATATTTTGAAGGTTTATGATACATTAATCATGGACAGAATGTATATATGGAACATTACTTTGAAGTCATGAGAATAAACAGCTGTATTTCCTTAATTTGATAACTATAGTACTCATATTAATTATCTAATGAAATGGAATCATTGGAATAGAAAATTCAGTATGCTTTATTAAAGAAAAAGGACATTAAAATGCTTATATTTATTAATTTTAAAGTATACCACCTCTCCCCATAGTCCCCAACCAGTAGTGCCTTTCACAGAGCATATGATCAATAAATTAAAAATATAAGTGTTACTTTATAGTATTTGCATGTGGGAGCTTTTAAAATAGAAATACTTTAATATTTTTAAATAAAAAGTTTAACTGATTCCAGTAAAGAATTATGACCCAATGGGAGTATACCTCAAAATTTAAAAAAAAATCATTTTAGTATCATGCTTTTGACATAATACTTTGAATGTTTAATTAAACTAATAGAAAGAGAAATACAAAGTAAATAAAACACTATTTCTAGAAATAGAACCCATCACCAAAATCCTTCACGTTCATTCAGTTGTAATCTCTTCCTGCATTTAATGTGAAAATGTTTATGTTGAATTTTCTAAGCGTGACAATTTCTAAGTGAAATCTCTAATAATTGGCACACTTTTTCTTGAGAGACTACCACATGTACAAATTTGTGTTACTTTTCTCTGAATTAAATATAAAGATTAACTTTACTTTTCCTATAGGGCTGATTAACTTAAATTTTATTTAAACAGATTTATTAGAATATTAAAGACCTAGTGGAAAGTAGGACATAAATATTAATAATATTGATATAATGTTAAGTGTTACATGTCATGCACTAGGTCATAGAAAATCACCTTCATCTTGGAAAAAACTCCTTGTTTAATTTTGTGCACTATGATGATTTGGATGAGGCAC
>RCUC01000565.1:0-34080 GCA_003697995.1 Taxidea taxus jeffersonii | reverse complement strand
ACTGTGAGTCTGAAATGATAGAACAAATCAGAAGAACTGGAACCACAGTGCACTTTCAATTGCGTTTGCATAACTATATTGAATATTATAAATAGTACTGGCACCTGCACAGAAGTCTGTAGCTTTGCTAGTAAATCTGCTCCCTTTTTAATTCAAATTAACAAAATTGGAGACTTAGGGATAAGTAATGGTGCTTTTATGCTAATATATGTCAGAAAATGTGTAGGATAACATGATGTATCAATGGAACATACAGATCCATAAGTAACCTCATTTTATGTCTTGGAGAACACTTGGCAGGGCAGAGAAAACTTTCTATATGTTTTGAAAGTAGAGGAACAAGAATTGCATGAAGCAGTTGTCCCTCCCACCCACCCAAGTTTTTGAGTTGCAAGAATCCTTGGAGAAAAGCTCTCTAAAATCCAATACAAATTTAAACTCTAAACTATAGCACAATATGTCATTGTAAATTATTTAAAACTTCGAGTGAATTTAGTGCAGTGTGCATTCACATCCATCTTTATAAATAACATGCTTTTTCTTCATGTACTGAATTATAAAAGCCATAACCAGTTCATCATGAATAACCCCGTCCTTCTTACTGACATATTATTCAGCTACACTATTTTGGAAAGATCAACTTACATATCACCCAGAAATATTCAGGCCCTGGAGATAATATTAGCGAGAAAACATTCCATTAGCAAATCTTGCCCACTCAGTTGCAGACCTTCTACTCTCAACATGTTAAAACTTGTTTACATCAGAATAATATTCTCATCTTTCCTAAAACAATACTTCCTCCACAGTTTTCCAAAGCATTCAGACTGTTGACCTGGAAATGCTCCTCAACATAAGATTCTTAGACAGTAAAGAAATTCTATATCTGAGTCCTGGCCATGCTTCTAGGGTTTCCATTAACTAGGTTATATGATTAGTTTAGGACTAGCCTATGGAAAAAACACAAGCCTAGAAAATTGTCTTGATTTTAAAGTTTTTCAAGGGGCCCTCATTCTGAAAAGTTGTTGTTTTGCAGAGAAAATAAATAGTTCAACCTGTTGTCTGATGTGTGAACTTTGAATGTTAGCCAGGCACTAAAGTACATAACCAAGCAAGTGACCTTTTCATTCTTCAGTGATAGCCGCATGTGATCGCAGATCTCCAGGAAGCATGTTTGGTACACAGGGTTGTATCTAATCACCTTGCTTATCATGTGTCAGCATGTGACTGGTTTGGGAAAAGCAGCAACCCCCCCTTTTAATCTAATGAGCTAATCAGTGAACCGTTGATCTATGTTACAAAGTGATTCATATTGTTCTATGTTGATCTATGTTACAAAGTGATTCATCACAGTTTTACACTGTGATGAGTTCAGTAAAATGGAAATTCATACTGATCTCAATTATATGGCACCTCACTTACATGGCTTCATTTGTATGAATCACTTAGATGATGTAGATAATGCATATTACCTGTGCATTTTCAGACTTCCTAACTATCCTGGAAGACATTTCCTATTAACATTATGATCATATGATCATTATGGTTATATACTTTATAGTGTTTCCTGTTTTTCTGAAGGCAGACTTACTGAGTGATTTGTTGTCATTGTTTAAGTCTTTGTTAAACTTTTCAACATTTAAAATATGACATATAACAAACTTTCACTTTACTAAGAAACATTTTTCCCTCAAACTTCTAGACTTAAGTTCCTGCAATTTTAAAACACGGTAGCAGTGTATACTTAACATAATGGCAATATGTTATCAAGTATATACCTTATGTCACTGGTTATGATTATGTTTGATTGAATGATTTAGGCTAATCATTTTTTCTAAATTAAAACTGAAACATGTAATCTAAGATCAATAAGTATAGTTCAAATTTAATTTTGTGGTCACAGAATTACATTCAAGCCCTGCCTATAGTGTTAAATTATAAAGTTATCTAATGGAGCCTTCTAGACAAACATTAACTGTGTTAAATATATATATTATGTGCCTATCACTTCTTTCATAATGAAAACCCCAGTGTAAGTAGAGAATTCTTATTATTGCTAAGAAGTGAAAATGTATATCCTAGCATGGCAAATGATTATTCAAAGCATTTACTCTTTGGACTATTTCCTAGAGACACATATTCTATATTTTCATTTGACAAGGTGACTATTTGTATGGTATATGGGAACAATTTAATAACAATTAGGGATTTGTTACAGAGTAAATATTTCCTGAAACATTATTGTAAAGTTATAACAATAACAGAAGAATCTAGTAGGAAATCCCCTTATAGAACACCGTAACCAAAGAAAAACCTCCTGTGTATTATATAAAATCTAAAGAAGATGTAATTCTGTGCATATATGATATTCTCCCACACTGAGGATGATTCTTTCTGTTTCTCTGGTATCAGGTAGTCTATATATGCTCTCAAAGGTATTTCTTTTTTTTTTTTATTTAATCTTTTTTTATTGAAACATATAATGTAACGCCACCACCCTCTCCCAACCCCTCTCCCCCCCTCCCCCCTCAGTTTGTTTTATGACATTAAGCGTCTCTTTTGGTTTGTCTCCCTCCCGATCCCATCTTGTTTCATTTTTTTCTTTTCCTACCACCTTAACCACCACCCCCATTGCATCTCCACTTCCTCATATCAGGGAGATCACGTGATAGTTGTCTTTCTCCAGTTGACTTATTTTGCTAAGCATAATACGCTCTAGTTCCATCCATGTCATCGCAAATGGTAAGATTTCATTTTTTGATGACTGCATAATATTCCATTGTATATATATACCACTTCTTCTTTATCCATTCATCTGTTGATGGACATCTAGGTTCTTTCCATAACTGGGCTATTGTGGACATTGCTACTATAAACATTCGGGTACACGTGCCTCTTCGGATCACTACATTTGTATCTTTAGGGTAAATACCCAGTAATGCAATTGCTAGGTCATAAGGTAGCTCTATTTTCAATTTTTTGAGGAACCTCCATGCTGTTTTCCAGAGTGGTTGCACCAGCTTGCATTCCCACCAATAGTGTAGGAGGGTTCACCATTCTCCGCATCCTTGCCAGCATCTGTCATTTCCTGACTTGTTCATTTTAGCCATTCTGACTGGTGTGAGGTGGTATCTCATTGTGGTTTTGATTTGTATTTCCCTGATGCCCAGTGATGTGGAGCACTTTTTCATGTGTCTGTTGGCCATCTGGATGTCTTCTTTGCAGAAATGTCTGTTCATGTCCTCTGCCCATTTCTTGATTGGATTATTTGTTCTTTGGGTGTTGAGTTTGCTAAGCTCTTGATAGATTTTGGATACTAGCCCTTTATCTGATATGTCATTTGCAAATATCTTCTCCCATTCTGTCAGTTGTCTTTTGGTTTTGTTGACGGTTTCCTTTGCTGTGCAAAAGCTTTTGATCTTGATGAAGTCCCAATAGTTCATTTTTTCCCTTGCTTCCCTTGCCTTTGGCATTGTTCCTAGGAAGAAATTGCTGCGGCTGAAGTCGAAGAGGTTGCTGCCTGTGTTCTCCTCAAGGATTTTGATGGATTCCTTTCTCACGTTGAGGTCCTTCATCCATTTTGAGTCTATTTTCGTGTGTGGTGTAAGGAAATGGTCCAATTTCATTTTTCTGTATGCGGCTGTCCAATTTTCCCAACACCATTTGTTGAAGAGGCTGTCTTTTTTCCATTGGATATTCTTTCCTGCTTTGTTGAAGATTAGCTGACCATAGAGCTGAGGGTCTATTTCTGGGCTCTCTATTCTGTTCCATTGATCTATATGTCTGTTTTTGTGCCAGTACCATACTGTCTTGATGATGACAGCTTTGTAGTAGAGCTTGAAGTCTGGAATTGTGATGCCACCAACTTTGGCTTTCTTTTTCAATATTCCTTTGGCTATTCGAGGTCTTTTCTGGTTCCATATAAATTTTAGGATTATTTGTTCCATTTCTTTGAAAAAATTGGATGGGATTTTGATAGGCATTGCATTAAATGTGTAGATAGCTTTAGGTAGCATAGACATTTTCACAATATTTATTCTTCCAATCCATGAGCATGGAACATTTTTCCATTTCTTTATGTCTTCCTCAATTTCCTTCATGAGTACTTTATAGTTCTCTGAGTATAGATTTGTTGCCTCTTTGGTTAGGTTTTTTTTTTTTTTTAAGATTTTATTTATTCGACAGACAGAGATCACACAAGTAAGCAGAGAGGTAGGCAGAGAAGGGAGGGGAGAAGCTGGCTCCCTGCTGAGCAGAGAGCCCGATGCGGGACTCGATCCCAGGACGCTGGGATCATGACCCGAGCTGAAGGCAGCGGCTTAACCCACTGAGCCACCCAGGTGTCCCTCTTTGGCTAGGTTTATTCCTAGGTATCTTATGGCTTTGGGTGTAATTGCAAACGGGATTGACTCCTTAATTTCTATTTCTTCTCTCTTGTTGTTTGTGTAAAGAAATGCAACTGATTTCTGTGCATTGATTTTATATCCTGACAATTTACTGAATTCCTGTACAAGCTCTAGCAGTTTTGGAGTGGAGCCTTTTGGGTTTTCCACATATAGTATCATATCATCTGCAAAGAGCGATAGTTTGACTTCTTCTTTGCCGATTTGGATGCCTTTAATTTCTTTTTGTTGTCTGATTGCTGAGGCTAGGACTTCTAGTACTATGTTGAATAGCAGTGGTGATAGTGGACATCCCTGCCGTGTTCCTGACCTTAAGGGAAAAGCTCTCAGTTTTTCTCCATTGAGAATGATACTTGCCGTGGGTTTTTCATAGATGGCTTTGATAATATTGAGGTATGTGCCTTCTATCCCTACACTTTGAAGAGTTTTGATTAGGAAGGGATGTTGCACTTTGTCAAATGCTTTTTCAGCATCTATTGAGAGTATCATATGGTTCTTGTTCTTTCTTTTGTTAATGTACTGTATCACATTGATTGATTTGCAGATGTTGAACCAACCCTGCTGCCCTGGAATAAATCCCACTTGGTCGTGGTGAATAATCCTTTTAATGTACTGTTGGATCCTATTGGCTAGTATTTTGGTGAGAATTTTAGCATCTGTGTTCATCAAGGATATTGGTCTATAATTCTCTCTTTTGATGGGATCCTTGTCTGGTTTGGGGATCAAGGTGATGCTGGCCTCATAAAATGAGTTTGGAAGTTTTCCTTCCATTTCTATTTTTTGGAACAGTTTCAGGAGAATAGGAATTATTTCTTCTTTAAATGTTTGGTAGAATTCCCCTGGGAAGGCATCTGGCCCTGGGCCTTTATTTGTTTGGAGATTTTTGATGACTGTTTCAATCTCCTTACTGGTTATGGGCCTATTCAGGTTTTCTATTTCTTTCTGGTTCAGTTTTGGTAGTTTATATGTCTCTAGGAAAGCATCCATTTCTTCCAGATTGTCAAATTTGTTGGCATAGAGTTGCTCATAATATGCTCTTATGATTGTTTATATTTCTTTGGTGTTGGTTGTGATCTCTCCTCTTTCATTCATGATTTTTTTTTATTTGGGTCCTTCCTCTTTCTTTTGGATAAGTCTGGCCAGGGGTTTTCAATCTAATTAATTCTTTAAAAGAACCAGCTCCTAGTTTCATTGATTTGTTCTATTGTTTCTATTTCATTGATTTCTGCTTTGATCTTTGTTATTTCTCTTCTCCTGCTGGGTTTAGGCTTTCTTTGTTGTTCTTTCTCGAGCTCCTTTAAGTGTAGGGTTAGGTTGTGTATTTGAGACCTTTCCTGTTTCTTAAGATAGCCTTGTATCACTATATATTTTCCTCTCAGGACTGCCTTTGCTGTGTCCCACAGATTCTGGACATTTGTTTCCATGGTTTTTTTTTCAATTCTTCTTTAATTTCCTGGTTGACCCATTCATTCTTTAGAAGGATGCTGTTGAGTCTCCATGTATTTGTGCTCTTTCCAAATTTCCTCTTGTGATTGAATTCTAGCTTCAGAGCATTGTGGTCTGAAAATATGCAGGGAATGATCCCAATCTTTTGATACCGGTTGAGACCTGATTTATGACCCAGGATGTGATCTATTCTGGAGAATATTCCATGAGCACTAGAGAAGAATGTGTATTCTATTGCTTTGGGATGGAATGTTCTGAATATCTGTGATGTCCATCTGCTCCAGTGTGTCATTTAAGACCTTTATTTCCTTGTTGATCTTTTGCTTGGATGATCTGTCCATTTCAGTGAGGGGTGTGTTAAAGTCTCCAACTATTATTGTATTCTTGTCAATGTGTTTCTTTGATTTTGTTATTAATTGGTTTATATAGTTGGCTGCTCCCATGTTAGGGGCATAGATATTTAAAATTGTTAGATCTTCCTGTTGGACAGACCCTTTGAGTATGATATAGTGTCCTTCCTCATCTCTTGTTATAGTCTTTGGCTTAAAATCTAATTGATCTGATATAAGGATTGCCACCCCAGCTTTCTTCCGATGTCCATTAGCATGGTAAATTGTTTTCCACCCCCTCACTTTTAATCTGGAGGTGTCTTCAGGTCTAAAATGAGTTTCTTGTAGGCAGCATATTGATGGGTTTTGTTTTTTTATCCATTCTGAAACCCTGTGTCTTTTGATTGGGGCATTTAGCCCATTTACATTCAGGGTAACTATTGAGAGATATGAATTTAGTGCCATTGTATTGCCTGTAAGGTGACTGTTACTGTATATTGTCTCTGTTCCTTTCTGATAATACTTTTAGGGTCTCTCTTTGCTTAGAGGACCCCTTTCAATATTTCCTGTAGAGCTGGTTTGGTGTTTACAAATTCTTTCAGTTTTTGTCTGTCCTGGAAGCTTTTTATCTCTCTTTCTATTTTCAATGATAACCTAGCTGGATAAAGTATTCTTGGCTGCATGTTTTTCTCATTTAGTGCTCTGAATATATCATGCCAGTTCTTTCTGGCCCGCCAGGTCTCTGTGGATAAGTCTGCTGCCAATCTAATATTTTTACCATTGTACGTTACAGACTTCTTGTCCCGTGCTGCTTTCAGGATTTTCTCTTTGTCGCTAAGACTTGTAAATTTTACTATTAGATGGCGGGGTGTGGACCGATTCCTATTGATTTTGAGGGGTGTTCTCTGCACCTCCTGGATTTTGATGCTTGTTCCCCTTGCTATATTAGGGAAATTCTCTACAATAATCCTCTCCAGTATACCTTCTGCTCCTCTTTCTCTTTCTTCTTCTTCTGGAATCCCAATTATTCTAATGTTGTTTTGTCTTATGGCATCACTTATCTCTCGAATTCTCCCCTCGTGGTCCAGTAGTTGTTTGTCTCTCTTTTGCTCAGCTTCTTTATTCTCTGTCATTTGGTCTTCTATATCACTAATTCTGTCTTATGCCTCATTTATCCTAGCAGTAAGAGCCTCCATTTTTGATTGCACCTCATTAATAGCTTTTTTAATTTCAACTTGATTAGACTTTAGTTCTTTTATTTCTCCAGAAAGGGCTTTTATTTCTCCTGACAGGGTTTCTCTAATATCTTCCATGCCTTTTTCGAGCCCGGCTAGAACCTTGAGAATCGTCGTCCTGAATTCCAGATCTGACATATTACCAATGTCTGTATTGATTAGGTCCCTAGCCTTCGGTCCTGCCTCCTGTTCTTTTTTTTGTGGTGAGTTTTTCTGCCTTGTCATTTTGTCCAGATAAGAATCCGCTGTTCTCCTTGTTAAGTGAACTTGGTCTTGGCTGTATTTCTTTGATCTTCTGGGGGGAGGGGCCTGTTGTAGTGATTCTCAAGTGTCTGTGCCTCAGGCAGAATTGCACCGACCTTACCAGGGGCCGGGCTAAGTAATCCTCTCAGGTTTGCTTTTGGGAGCTTTTGCTCCCTGAACACTTTCCATAGAGTTCCGGAAGATGGGAATGAAAATGGCGGCCTCCCAATCTCTGGTTCAGAGGAGCCGAGAGCTAGGGGTCCCAGTCTTCAGTGCGCCTTCAGAGAAAAGCGTTTAATCACTCCCGTCTCCCCAGCCTCCATTCGCGCTCGGAGACCGCTCTCGGAGACCGTGCTCGGAGAAAATCGTGCATCATCAGTCCGTCTCACTGGCTTCTGGGAGCGCTCCGAGCTCACCTAGCCTGTCACCAAGCGTCTCTGTCTCTGGCAGTGTCCCACCTGGAGTCTCCGAACCCCGTAGATCCCTGAGCTCTCCCGGGTCGGAGTCTCCCCGGATCTTGTGGGGACCCCTCTCACAGAGCACCAGCCCCTGTCACAGAGCACCGGCCCGTGTCACAGACCACGGCTCTAGGAAACCTCGGCTCTGTCTCCACAGCCAGCTTCCCCGCTCTAATATCTGTGAGCTCTGCGACACTCAGATACCCCTGATCCTTCTGTGACCCTGTGGGACCTGAGTCCACGCTGTCCCCACGAGGTCTTCACCCTACGTTAGCTTCTGGAGGGATGTCCCTCCATGGAGCAGACTTTTAAAAGTCCTGATTTTGTGCTCTGCCGCTTGCCGGGAGCCGGTCCCTCCCCCTGGGGTCTATGTTTCCATCGCTTTGGATTCACTTTTCCGCTGGTCCTACCTTTTAGAAAGTGGTCGATTTTCTGTTTCTAGAATTGTTGTCTTTCTTCTCTTCGATCTCCTGTTGGATTCGTAGGTGTTCGGGATGGTTTGATAGGCTACCTAGCTGATCTCCTGCTGTCTGATGTCGTCTCAGCCTGCTACTTCTCCGCCATCTTGACTCCTCCCTCAAAGGTATTTCTATTTGTACTCATAAAAGTAGCATTTGGCAGCTGGAGAGACATTATTTGTCTTTTCCAGATTGGGGGAAAATGGATTAAGATAATAAAGGGACATGCCCCGGGTCACAGAATGAGTAAGTCATGAAGCTGGAGTAGAACATAGGCCACCAGACTACTGTAAAAAAACTTTTCTAGCAAAGACTTCTGGAGTCCTGATGTGCATGCAGAGAAAACCACTAAACCTGCTGGAAGTGAACACTCATTCCACTTTGGTATTAACCATCGACACCCACCTTGTGATTCACCCATTCAAGGAGATTATTTCTGGTTAAAACTAATAGCGACTTTGGAGTAACAGAACCATCTTTAGGATAGAATGCTTCTGCATGAGACTCTACAAGACTCAAAATACCAATTTGAAAAGTGTTAGTACCTACAGAACAGTTACAAAACACATACACACACACATCATTCATTCATTAAGCAGAAGTTTATACAGACAAGAAATTCATTTTCCTCTTTGATGAAATAAATAAAGAAGCTGTATGATCACATAAATAAAGTGCCAAGAATAGACCGAAGTGGAAAAAAAAATCAGGAGTAAAAATAATCAGCTAGACAAAGACATTAACTGTATGTAGGAAAGAACTCAACTCTTATTCCTCACACTTAGTATTTCAAAGACCTCGTCTCTCTTCCCTTTGTTTCCCTTTTTTAAGAAGAATTATACGGACGCCTGGGTGGCTCAGTTGGTTAAGCGGCTGCCTTCGGCTCAGGTCATGATCCCAGCGTCCTGGGATCGAGTCCCGCATTGGGCTCCTTGCTCGGCGGTGAGCCTGCTTCTCCCTCTGCCTCTCTGCCTCTGCCTGCCTCTCTGTCTGCCTGTGCTCGATCTCTCTCTCTCTAACAAATAAATAAATAAAATCATTAAAAAAAATTAAAAAAAAAAGAAGAATTATACAAGCAATACTTTCTTACTCTTTGCTTTTCCTGTTAACCTTTGAAAAGTTTGATTTGTTTTTTCTTGTCAAAGGTACCTCAGTTTTTCTTTGCTCTATTCCCCCAGTTTCTCAGAATTGGACTCTTCCTGTCCCTGAATCTTGTACTGATCTACTTCCTTTTACCTCGAGCCTCCTTCCCTAAACTATGATGAAGGGAACAAGAGAGCCTGAGAGAATCGATGTACAAGTTATCCCTCATACAACTAAGAAATTCTAATACCACCATATGCAGACTCATGCTGTAACAAAAGCTTTAATCATGAGTAATAAATGATGAGACAAGGTGGTTCTATCCCCAGCAGGAAAATTCTCAAGTTAGAAAAATAGTAATAAAACTGAGCAGCCTCATAGACAGTAGATTTATGCTTTATAGCTGTTAAAGCCCCACACTTAACCAGCCAGTGGGGCAGAATCATTCCCATGGATCATAAATCACTGGCTTTTCTACAGTACTCGGTGCTCACCTTCATGTTACTACCAAGACAAATGCTACCTTGTAGTTCCAGGAAATTTGCATTATGTGGTAGAATTATACGAATTGCCAATCCAGTTCTCCGGAGTGCCTGCAGATTGTCATAAAATAACAAAAGCAATACTATATTATAGAATTGCTGCTCACAGCACTACTCTTGATGGTGAGCCAAAGTACTGGAGAGCTTTAGAGTTAGGTCCTAAAAACACATTTGAGCAAGATACGGCTATTTGAAAAGCTTGTGTTCATTTTTCTACAGAACAAATGAAGCATAAAATCTGTGGAAACAACATCAAGCAGAATGTTTCCACCTAGTTCCCAGCAATTTCTAATAGCCAGGCCCACAGAAAAATCACCAAAGCTATAAGAGACAATTGACTTTAGAAAATAAATTATTATCAAATCTTTTCTCAATGGAAAAACATGTAGAACTATACCCTGTTTGTTGTAGATACCAGTAACCCAAAATAAGTGTGGTAAAATGCTGTAAATGTGGAACAGAACTTCAAGCTCCCTTCCAGTTTGCTACAGCATTCATTCAAGGACTATCAGGAGAATCAGTCACTACCTCTGTGTTGCCCCAAGAACCCATTGTATAGTTAATATGGTTCCACAAAAGACACTAGCATTTTTGTTCTGACACATATAAGCAGATCATTTTACAGAAAATGTAATAGTAAGAAATAAAACTATCAGTAGTTATTCAAAGATATTGCTAGTAAACAGACACTGTATTTTCATTAGAGTTAGCAATGGGATAAGGCTAAAACTATTAAGAAATAGAAGAAACTATTGACCATTTAGATTTAAAGTAGACATATGTAAAATTTTAATAGATTTTTATATTCAGAAAGAATTATGTAGGAAACAGTATGTCAAATACCTCTAAATCTAAGGGAAGAAAATATCATTTTTCATATAGTCTTTGATTAATATTTACAATTTTGGCCATTTGAAAATAGATCTGAAGCATTGTTTGCCTGATCAAGTACCTAAAGAAAAACATGTTAAGGCAAAATATAAAAGATCTCATGTGTTCCAATGTAGGATGATGCCCAGACATATATATGTTCACTTCTTTCTTCTAAAATTTCATTGGAGCAGGAGAAGCATAGTCAAAATGGAGTAGACATAACCCTGATGTAACTACAATAACCTTGAGGTAAGAGCATCTATAGGTGTTGAGTATGGTGTAACAAAGGAGCATGTGACAGGGTGGGAGAGGAGAAGATCAAGGTTCGATGTTTCTCTCTCTTTTTTTTTAAGATTTTATTTGTTTGTTTGAGAAAGAATGAGAGAAGGAGCAGGGGAAGGAGCAGAGACAGAAGGAGAAGAACACTCCTCACTGAGCACTGAGCAGGGAGCCAGATGTGGGGCTCCATCGTGGGACTCCAGGATCATTTCCTAAGCTGAAGGCGGGTGCTCAACTGACTGAGCCACCCAGCCTCCCCAGATTATGCTTCTCAACACTGAAAGGCCTTCCTTGTGCAGTTTCAGGAAGGCCCCAGACTTGGATGGTGTGTATCAGAGTGTGGGGATGTGATGTAGGACTGTAATCAAAGTAATCATGTTTGGAACAACTGGGCTAAATAACTGATGTCACCATCATCACCACACATTCAGAGAGAAGAGCAGAAGTGTCATTGTCTCCCAAAGTAAAAACAAATTCTGTATTCTAACATGTTGCCTAGAGCTTGGCTAAGACTTCTAGCGAGAGCGTTAAAGCAGGAGATAAAACCTCTCTGAGCATAGTACTCATTTTGGCGACAAGAATTTGGGCACTAAAGTGAATCATGTCTGCTAAAATCCCTCACTTATGTATAAAGTATTCACACCTCATGCAAAGGAATATGGAAGAGAAGCAAACCTACTCAAAAGAGAAGAAATGCCTCCCAACTATCTATACTAATCCATCTTCTCATTCACTCACAAATATAAACCAACAACAAGGATCACCAAACAACTGAAGAGAGAAAAGGAATAAAAATACAAAGAGAACCAAAATTAACTGTGGATGAAACAATGATAATTCAGAGAATAATAATAATTGAAGAAAATTCTGCTCCATATTTTCAGATTCGAGAAAATAGTGCATCCAAAATATAAGAAAAGAGAGCTACCAAGAAAAAAAAAAGAATATTCAAAAGACAAGGTAAAATTCTTGGTAATTAAAATATAATGATAGCAAAAATAATAAAAATAAAACACTGAAGAAATCTCCCAGGTCAGTAAGCCAAAATACAAAGGCATAGAAGGAATTAAAGAAAAGGTAAGAGAAAGGAGTTTAAATGCAAAAAGCAAAATATGGTCTCCCAGAAAGTAAATAAATAGAAATAAAAGGAATATATAGAATGGGAGGAAGTGCTCATAAATATAAGAGAAAATGCCCCAAGCCTGCAAATAAAAGATTTCTGACCTGAAACCACCCTCCAATTGCCCAGCAGAGAAAAACAAAAAAAAGCAAAAGGTTAAAGAGTACATATAAATGAAATCTGTTCCTTTTAGACCATGTAGCCATAGGACTATGAGGAAAGCATCTAAAAATAATGATAATGGGTACATGGAACAGTGTATGTTAACATTTGTGACCAATGAAAGATAAATGCTTCTTGTGTCAGTAAAAAAGGCAGAGAAGGATTTGTGCCATAAATCTTTAAGTGCTTTCTATGTTAGGAATCTTCCTAAATGCTTGAACTATCACTATGCATAAAAGACAAATATGTTTCCTCATGACACTTTGACACTTGTATTCTAAGTGATGAAAGAACAAAAAAAAAATAAGTAATTCAAGGTAATAAATGCAATCAAGAAAATAAATCTGTCTAGAAGGATACGGATTGATGAGGGTACAGTAATTAGGGATAAACAAAGTTTATAATTTCAGAATTGGAAAACTTGGGGAAAAGTTCTGCTGAGCAAAATCACTGCTCCAAGTATGAAGCAAGTTAAACTTGGCGTGATGTTGTATTGTCAGAGGTCCAAAGTTCACCTCCTGATCAACAAATGTGCATTTATAGTCCAGGAAAACATAGAAGTAACTCCAAAAGGAAAAAAAAAATGCTTTTTCTGGTAGCAGTGATATTACTGTTTGATATTGGAAAACCAGAGTTCTCTTATCTATAAAGGAGGATTTATATATATCAAGTGTGGTCCATCTAAAAACTCTGTAATACTGTTAAAAACTCAAGTTTAGGGACGCCTGGGTGGCTCAGTGGGTTAAGCCACTGCCTTCGGCTCGGGTCATGATCCCAGCGTCCTGGGATCGAGTCCCACATCGGGCTCTCTGCTCGGCAGGGAGCCTGCTTCTCCCCTCCCCTCTCTGCCTGCCTCTCTGCCTACTTGTGTGATCTCTATCAAATAAATAAATAAATAAATATTAAAAAAAAAAAAAAACCTCAAGTTTAAAAGCCTTCTGTTTGGGCGCCTGGGTGGCTCAGTAGGTTAAGCCAGTGCCTTCAGCTTGAGACATGGCCTCAGGGTCCTGGGATCGTGTCCTGCATCAGGCTCCCTGAGCCTGCTTCCCTCTCTGTCTCTGCCTGTCTCTCTGCCTACTTGTGATCTCTGTCAAATAAATAAACAACAACAACAAAAAATCTAAAAAGCCTTCTGTTAAACCACATAAACACATTTAAAATATGGCTATCTATATATAGACATGTTCATTAGAATACCATTTATAATTACAGAAAAACATGAAAAAAACACTCCCATTACAGTGGATTGTTTAAAAAAACAATGTTACTTCCAGCTAATGACATAGTTTAAGCAGTCTTATAAAGAATAAGGAGAATTCTATGTCATATTTTTAAATAAAACAAAAATCAAGTTAAAAGGTAATATTACATTCTTATACTGGAAATACAGAACACTATTAAGAGTAGTTCAAGAGAAGGTTATATACTGTGTAAGTTTTGCATGGCTTACTTATTTTTCTTCATCATGTAATTATTAGTTTTAAGACATTTCTAAATAATCAAAAAATGAAATTATATGTACTAAAATAAAAAGCATCCGTGGTACCTTAAATTTTTTAAAAAGTTTCATAAAAATATGAGACAATGATTTCCATTCTAGGAAATGACAAAGGAAGGTACACACAAACAGAAACATATTTAAAGATGTGTACAGATATTGGTGGTATACATACAAAACTGTTGGTTGCAAAGAAAATCCTCTGAGGAGGACTATCAAATCAGGATTGGGGAAAAGAGAAAGACATATGAAAAAGAATATTAGCTTTCTATCTTATTTCTTTACTTTTAACTGTTATTTAATGAAAGCATATTATTGCTATAAAATAATAGTAAGTGAAGACGATTTATGTATGCTCATACATGTGTGAGCAACTAGAATATAGATATATTTATATATATGTACATATATATACACATGCATATCTAATTATATATAGATACATTTGACATTGTAAGAATATTTAAGTCTGTAGTAAGCAGTTAGGCATATTAAATTTTTACCACTTAATTTATAGTAAATCTGTGTTTGATCCGTTTATGAGGAAGATATATTGCACAACAAATACTTTCACAGAAATATCCATGTAATGTAAATATAGTTAGCTATCTCCAAATAAAGTATGTAAAAATATTTTGACTCTTTGTTAGAAAAACCCAGTTTCTATCAGTAATAATTGAGAAATTTTCACATATTTGCATAGTATTCTTCCCTGCAAGTTATAGCACTATAGATTATTACAGTTGAAGAATGCTAAATTTTTTATTTTTTATCTTAGTGCTGGTCTTTTCAGCCTACAATGTCATCTCTAGAATATAAGGTCAGATGCTGAGAATCAACTGAAATTTTTAAAAAATGAAATATGTATGCAAAAATATTTGAGAAAACAAAGGTACTGAATCCATTGGTCTCCAAAATTGAAGTCACATAATGAGAAGGGCAGTCACTGTACCAAGTAATGACCTTCCTTCCTTCCCAATGCTAAATGGGATTGGGATGATGAATACATTTTTGGTTATTTGAGTCGCTGTATTTTGGACCCCTTTCACAAAGTACATAAGCTGGCATTTTCGCTAGTATTTCCCTAAACAAAGGCATACTTGTCAGTATTATCTGAAAAGAGGAGAGGAATGGGATATTCTCTGAACTAAGGCCTAAATTTGTATTAATCAGAAATAAAGAGGTATTTTATACTAAGATTTTAACTCTCTTTATGAAAAAGCAATGTACGTATCAACTGAAAATTTGGATTCCTCTTTGCTCTTGGTTTCAAGAAATTCTTTAAAAACTTTTACACAAACTTAATGCAATTCTTTTATTTCAATCTAATTGCTTTTGAAATCCAGAAAGCACAACTCTGACACAATAAACTTGAAAAATTAGCTACTGGTCATGCATGGGCTCTGAAGAATTGCATATTTTTCTCAGGTTCTTTCATAATGATATTTAAAAGTAATATAATTTATTAATATTTATACACAATTCGGTGCACTTCCTTTTTCACTTTAATGACAAATATGGACATTAGATAAAATTGTGAAATTTTATTAATCTAAAGTTGTTCATGATGTATACAGATTCAAAGAAATCTCCTTATAACAGAAATCACTTTAAATTGGTTGAGTATTGGCAGTAAAATTTTCCATTTAAAAATGTTCAGTTGATGATTAATGTACCATTCCATACTCTGAAGTTCATTTTGAATTTTCTACCTTTTGTTTCTGAGCAAAAATGGAATAACAAAATTACCTAAGTTATACATAATTTCACTAAAATATTTTTTACTGTGTAAAACTTCAGGTCCAATGTCTACAGACACATGCTAGAAAAATTGGTAATTTTTTAAATGCAAACCAAAATAGAGTCTATACAATTAAAACAATTAGTGCCGATAGATGACCAATTGAATAAGACAACCAAGAAGTGGTATGTCTTCAAAGACCTGACGCCCCCCAGTGATAGACGGTGGGGATAAGCTAAGATCTCAGGCTTCAGGAAGCCATCTCTGTAAGGCCACCTTGCACTTGATAGCCACCATCATCTCTTACTTAACTAGCTCAGCAGCAGTCTAACTGATCCTCTTACTACAGCCACCTTGCACTTGATAGCCACCATCATCTCTTACCTAACTAGCTCAGCAGCAGTCTAACTGATCCTCTTCATTTTTGCCCACTTAAAGCTATAATAGCATTTCTACCTACCAAGGAAAATTATTCTTTATTATTATTATTATTATTATTATTATTAATTTATTTATTTGACAGATCACAATAGGCCGAAAGGCAGGCAGAGAGAGAGGAGGAAGCAAGCCCCGCCCTGAGCAGAGAGCCCGATGTGGGGCTCGATCCCAGGACACTGGGATCATGACCTGAGCTGAAGGCAGAGCAGGCGCCCCAGGAAAATAATTCTTGAAAAGCAAAATCCAATCTTTTTAAAGCATAAAGTCAAAATTCTCCTAAGACTTCTCCTTGCAGCCCAAATAAGATCCTATCTCTGTAGAACAGTTCAAAAGTTCCCGTTTGATAAGGCTTTGTCCATCATTTCTGGCTTCACCCCACTAAATAATGCCCACCACTCTCAGACCACTGTTTCTCATTCTCCCAAATATGCCAACCTCATTCCTTTTCAAGAGCTTCTTATATTTGCTGATCTGCTCTGTTCTAGATTTCACATGATAATCCCCTTTATATATATATATATATATATATATATATATATATATATGCATATATATAATATATATTATAGGATATAATATATAGAGAATATATATTCTAATATTATATTATTAGAATATTTATAATATATAATAAATAATATATAATGTTTCTAATATATATAGAATATATATGTATTCTTTTTATATAATTCCAATGTCATTCATTATGTTGACTGTCTTATATTAAGTAATTCCAGCTACACCATTCCCTACACTTTCTCTATCATATTATGGGTTTTATCTTCTAATTTAATACTTACATGTATCTGAATTATCTGATGATTTTTCTGTGATTATTGTCCATCTGCTTTCTCTAAGGAAGGGTCTCCCTTATTATCACTGACATAATTCACTGAAAGGAAAAAAGTAGGCACACATACTTGTGAGCTGGATAATGATGAATGTCATCTCTGGTTTCTCTATATCTCCATATGAAATTCCTATTAGACCAACAAATACTGGAACTGATGGATATTTTTACTCTACCTCTTAACTAGTTAATTCTAGTTCTTATCTATCTGTCTTTAACTCTGTATGCTAGGAAAATTTCTTAGATATCTCCCAATACACAGATTTGACCTTAATTAGGGTCCTTTTTCCTATTTAACTTAATAATTATTTTGTTAAGGGGAGGAAGATTATATTTTATTTTAAAAAAAATAGGCATGATAGACTACCATATTCTTTTCCAGCTTATCCATCTAGTAAGCACTAGTTAGGAGTCAGGAACAGGCTGTCGTCTCTTGTGGTACCTTACAGCAGACCACCTGCTATACCATATGCCCTAGCAGCATAAATGTTGCCATAAATGGGATTTGGCTTGCTGACCCTCCCATTCTCACCTTGATTTTTCCTTCATTCTCCTGATCCTCTTTCTCTATTTCCATGCCATCTTCACTGCCCACTTATGCTGATCCTGGTGATTGGAGTTGCCACATGACCTAGTACTTGGCCCTTGACCTCAGCTCTACTGCAGGTATCCTTTTTTATCCCCTTAACTTGGAACCGTTTAAAGAACTCTTAGATAAACTGGCTAAAGAAACACCTCTTCTCTCTATTTGTCCATATTGTCAACTCTTGTCCAGGTATGGTAGAAGATGCAAAGACCTCACTATTGATGTGCCCTCAAAGAGCTTGCAGTATAGTGGGGACATGAGCCACGTGCTTGACCATCACTGCAAAGTCAAGAGAATTCTGTGTGACAGGGGAGGTATAGGTAAAGGGCTATAAGAAAACATAAATCCAACTTATGTTAATCCCCCTTCAGAACAAATCTGGTTATGAATAAATTTAAAAAAATAAAAGAATAGGCATGATTTCTTTTTCACAGCATCCATTCCTATTTAATGCATAGATACCATTTTGACTATTTAAATCTTTATGAACTTTGTAATAAGGTTATTACATTTCTATTAAACAATTTTCTGTTTGCTTCATTAGTTCTAGTTCTTTGGATACCAGATTCGGCTGTTGCATTTAGTGTCTCCCAAGTGTTTGCTGATTATTCCTTTTAATGGCTGTATTGGTTTATTCAATTTTTAGTACAATCATTATTAATTCACTTAAATAGTTTAAGTTGCATGAAATAGATCAATAACAAACAGCTTAGAAGTTAAATATTTGGAGAGACATATTTTCAGAAAGCATTCCATATTTTTAGTGAGATAGTGAATAAACAGCCCATTACATAAGAAGAGATATAAAACAGTTTAAAAAAATACTCAGTTTAAAATGGATAATTTATGGTTGTCCTAATCATTTCATATAATATGGTTGATATGCTTGCTACATGAGGACTATGGAATCTGATGTTTGATAAGAAAAAAAACTTTATAAAACAGATCATCTGATCTATTCATTATGTTGCTGTCCATGAAATTAGCAGTATTAAAGTATTTTTTTGTTTATGATGTACTCTATTCCAAGAACATTGCACAGCAAAGACAAAATAAAATTAACTTGTCATGTTCCTCTATTATTTTATTTTACACTTCATTTGTTTCTGTTACATAGCCTTGTACTTTATTATTACTCATTGTTACTAACAGGCACATTCAATTTGGTTCCAATAGAAGTCTCTGTCATCTATTAAACTATGAAGCTAATGACTGTAACATGTAACAGGTTTAATTACCTGTATTGATTCTAAAGTATTTATCTTCTTGTTTTTTCCTTAAAAATAATCCAGTTAACTCTATTTATAATTTATTGATGAGTTAATCGAGTTAATCTTACAAAAGGAAATCTTTCAATGTCTACAGGTGACCTGTTTGATATCCTTCATGTTACTTTGTACTTGCAATGCACATAACGTTATTTCACATTTAAAGCAGTATTCAACTTTATTTCCTTCTGTTGACTTTCGGCATTCCTGTAACAGTGAATTACAAAATATTAGCTGAGTATCTTATTAAACTTCTTTAATATGCATGTAACTATCTCTATAATAAAGGGTATTAAAGGGTATTATCAATTATTCTCTCCATCTCTCCATCTCTATTTTTCCCTGTCACACACACACACACACACACACATACACCCCTAGGTATAAAGGTATGACTTTGCTACTTTTCCATTCCTCAGTGTATTTGGTTTAATCATCTGAATATTCCAGAAGAAATTCTGATTAGATCCTACTAGACTTACTATCTTTAGTCATACACCTGAAAAAGCAGTTTGGTTTTACTTTGTAGATAGGGTGAATTTTATAATTAATAAGTCTTTACTTAATGAATTAATGAATTGACGGCTTGAAAATTGATAATCAATCTGTGGTCCACCTAAATCAGGTTAAGCATCTTAATGTTATTCCCGAACTCACTTTAAAACCATACTTGTTTTTTCTTCCATCTTTTAGTTGATATAACTCTACACAGTTATGCTTTAGATCAGTGGAATATAGGTAAACATATTACATTAAGTCTCTAAACACATACACACACACACACACACACATCATTGCTACTTTTCCCTTCCCTCCATGTTCACTACCAGGATCCTACTCTGGGTTGCCATTATGTCTCCTGGGTTTTTGCCATAACCTCAAACATCCCGAATAATCTCGCTGTCTGTACTTGCTTACTTCTCATACCAGTAAAATTGTGCCCCGGCTTCAATCTCTTTAGGGGATCCTCCCACAACCGAGTTTTCTCCACTGGAAAACTACATCATCTAATCTTTTTAACCTCTTCAACTTTATCTAATGTCATTCTTCCCCTCTTTTTCAATGTTTACACTACAGCCCCACTGATCTTCCTCTTTTTTTCCAAACTCTTTGTCTCTCTCTCTGCCTTCCCTCCTTAGCCATACTCATAGCTTTCATATATACTCTTCCCTGATATTTCTTATGGCTCCTCATTCCACCAACCCTTTTTCAAAATAAATGTAACTTTCTTGAAAATGCCTTTCCTGACTCTATATAAAATTAGACTTACTATTGTAATGTCTTATAATACTTTTAGTTTTGTTTCAGAGCAGATAATTTGTAATTTTGTAATTATGCATTTGTTAATGATCATTTGTCTTTTTTTTCTCATTAATTTGCAAGCTTCCTGAGGTCAGGGGGCATATATATTTAATGAAATCATTGACTATAAGACCTGGGGTAGATCTTCTGTCATATAGACACAATGAGTACTTGATTCTAAATGAACAAATTTTTCTCTTCAAAATGAAATAAGGATATAATATAAATATAAATATAAATATCTTTAGAGGCCCATATGTCTGTAGGGATTTGTTTATATATATATTTGTGTGTGCATATATTTTATAAATATTTTATTTATACATATTTTATTATATATAATATATGTCATATATGTATTTGTATATATCACATTTTAAATACATGTCATATTTTATAAAAGCCTTTGCATTAACTTTGAGTAAATAGTCCAGTAAATCTGATAGTAAACTTGTGTCTCCATAGATGCTTTTAAATATTTACCCCAAAACTTGAAATATGTATTCCTTTTATGGACAAAATAGTATTGTGCTTTTTATGCTTTGGATCTAAATTAAATTAGACAATTGTCTCTGATTTGGATAGAAAACAAACTGAAAAAATAATGTATTTCATTGTTTTCCAAGTTTTTCTTATACTGAGATATATTTTTAAACATCATTTTAAATGATGTTCAGTGAAAAAACTGAGTGAGCAGCAAAAGGATACTTTTTTTTCTTAAGAATAAAAGAGTATTTGTTTTTCCTGTCAATTTTGTAATTAAAATAAAAATCCTTGGAAAATGATGCATATTTTATTTATCATCTTGACTGATCCCATACTTACTATGTACAAGTGAAGTAAAATATGTCTTATTAATCTTTATTATTCATGTAAACACATTAAAATTAGGTGTGATGATGAGACTCATTTCAAGTTTTGTCAAAAAACTATGTCCCAATAGACCCAACAGGGTCTATTGCTTTTTTTCTAGCCTGGGAAATCCAGAAATGAATAATTCAAAATATTAGTATTGTATCATTATTACCTAAATTGTTAGCAACTAGTAACTGGCAATATGTCAAAGTTATCAAAAACTCCTGATTCAAAAGCTGATCAGTTACTAAGTAATCCTAAATAAATTTCTTCACTCTGGGGCCTGTAGAAAACTGAGTTATTCATATATAGTCATGGAAAACCAACAGGCTAATATCCCTCTCATTAGCATAGTTACCTGACTCACTATACCTCAGACTCTGATTTAAAACAATCGTTATGGATTCCCACCACTGCCCATTTCAGACTTTAGATTTTGCTATATGTGATCACTAAGTCTGAAACACTATATATATATAAAAACAACGTTCAATTAAAATTTTAAAAAATAATTGCATAACATTCTTAAATTTTCATATGCATTCTGAAAAGAATGTTAAAAAATATATAAAACAAATATGAAATTTTCTTGAGAGTAAGTAACCTTTTTCTCTAATAACTCCCCAACATGTTCAGGGTTCAGCAAGTTCTCTACTGATGTAGTTGATGGTATTAGCTATTTGTTTCTTGACTTTTACTATGTAATATGTTCATGATTCCTCATAGCATGTCAGCATGGCAGATCTTTTAAAATCTGCTTCTCAGATTAGATTGTCTTTGAGATAATTTCTGAATCAGTTACAAAGCATAAAAATGTAGTTTCAATATTTATTTAGTATGAGTGTTGATTAGAGATGATAAATCATATCTATCTTTGATTTAAAAAAATTTGTAGTCAGAGTACTGAAGGAACAGTAGTGCTTAGAGATTACAGGATTATCTTATAATTATAACCATCTGCATAAAATGAATTTTCAAGGATTCTCTTTAAGTGTATTGTGTAAGACAATAGAACACTTTATCAATGTAATCGCTTATCAAGGTAGTAAATATTTTATGTATAATAAAACATATGTACAGCAATAAACCAAACATTTTTCTTTTAGTTTTTCAGAATATATTAATTTTTTAATTAAAATGTAAAGAATTTCAGGGATGCTTTTGTCCAAAAATATGTATAAAAACTCAAGAAAATAAGTTATTTAGTCAGCAGTTGGTAATAATTTTACTTTTATTTTTCTAGGAAATATTCATACTTAAATGAGCAGAACAGCAGTTTATCACACAAAATGTATTATCCAACAATTTTATATAACAACCTTAATTTCATACATCTAGTTACTAATTTGTATTTTTTTAACCACAATTTTAGGTATTTGATTTAATGTACATTATTTTTTCATATACTTTTAAATGAAAAGCTCAGAATTCTAACAGTAATTAGACAGTGGTAAGTACCCTTACTTTCATTTTGAATAGCTCCAAGGAACAACATATATCCCTGAAACTTACATATTATTAGGATTAAATTATTGAAAATACTAATGTTTCATTATCAAATATAAGAGAATAATATTGAGTTTACCATGCTTAAATAAATGCTGCAGCTCACAATTTTGTGAAAACACCTTTCAATACAGAGTTAAAACACATTGGCAATAAAATATTAAACTTTCAAATTTTGCATGAATAACAAGGGATCACCAAAATAGAAGTCTCTGTAATATTCTTGATTAATACTGACTTATACTCTTAGAAATGGCATCCTTAAATGATCCAAAATATTATTCAATACATTTCAATTTTCAGAAGTCTTTGAACCATGTCTCATCTTGGTCATTCATATTCATCCAGTTCACTGACATTTTATGAGATCTTACTATGTTTCAGGTACTCTCTGGTTACTGGGGAAATTGGGGCAACAGAAGAGAATAAAAATGCCCTCTTCACCAAAGAGGAGACAGGAAATTAGCAGATAAATAGATACACATATTAAGAAATATCAGTTGTAGCTTTAAAAAAATAAGTTAAAAGAATCAAAAGTGACTGGGCTTGGCATTTTAGATAGTATGTTCAGGAAAGGTAGTAATTGAGCTGAAACCAGTATGAAGAAGGCAGCAGGCAAAGGAGACAGTAATTGCAGAGGCCTAGATGTGGGAGTGTACTTGACGTGTTCAGGAAACAGAGCAGGAGTCTGTGTGCAAAAAGCAAGGGAGAAGCGAGGGAGATCAGTGAGAAAGGAGGCCTAAGGTGAGCTAAGATTCAGTTTATAGGATTTGTAGAACAGAATAAGGATTTTGAGTCCTATTCTAGATGGAGAAGGATGGAGACCATTGAATGATAGCATAATTCTATTTCTGTTTTAAAAAGTGAGGAGTCAGTTAGGTGTCTGACTCTTGATTTCAGCTCAGGTCAAACCTCAGGATTGTGAGATTGAGCCCTGTCTCCAGCTCCACCCTCAATGTGGAGTCTGCTTGAGATTCTCTCTCTCCCACTCTCTCCATTCCTCCCCTACTCCCTCTCAAATAAATAAATAAATCTTAAAAAAAGAAAGAAAATAAAAGAAAAGGTAAGTTTGGTAAATAGGAAGCCAGAAGACCAGATGATAGATATTGAGGTGCCCGGTCAAGAGACAATGGTGGTTTTTACTTGGTCCTAATGGTGAAGTGGTGCTAAGAATTTTGTTGTGATATATTTTAAAAGTACAGCAACAGAGGGGCACCTGGGTGCCTCAGTGGGTTGAAGCCTCTGCCTTCAGCTTGGGTCATGATCCCAGGGTCCTGGGATCGAGTCCCACATCAGGATCTCTGCTCAGCAGGGAGCCTGCTTCCCCCTCTCTCTCTCTGCCTGCCTCTCTGCCTACTTGTGATCTCTGTCTGTCAAATAAATAAATAAAATCTTAAAAAAAAAAAAAAGGTACAGCAACAGAACTAACTGATGGATTAGGCATATGGTTAGAGAGAAGAAGAGGCATCAAGGATTCTTTTTTCAGTCTGCTCATTCAAAAATTTCATATTAAAAAATACTCTATTACTCCCTTCAAGTATAAAAAATGGTGGAGTTTAATAAGGTATGTGGAAGAAAATCATTCATATATTTACAGTATTTGCATTTCTCATTATTTAACGGGCACATTTATAAAATATATTCTATCTGGGTCAAAATTACTTCACCTGAAAGAAAGCGACAGGATAACCTGCCATAGGAAAGTTAAAAATCACTAGTTCCCTTTCTCATTTCTCAGGAGACATCAACAGGCATTTTTAGTGTGTGAAGCTTTTTTAGTCTTCCACGCAAAAATAAATATAAGAGATGAAACAAGGCTTGACTAATTTCATTGGGAATTTCCAGCATATTAAAATGGAAATATTTTTCTTGTGTCAACACTTTTCTTTGAATGCTCACACAGGTTTATTCATTATTATAAACTGACAAAAATTTATGAAAATTCTCAGTTGATCTGGTCAAATCTAATTGCCTCCTGTCGCTAATTCGGCTGGCCCTATGCACAGTTGGTCTTAATACTGCCAACTTCAATCATGGCAAGGAGAGAAAGAATATATTAAAGTTGCAGACAGGGTGAGCTATTTAATAAAAAGATGCTATCTCAGCTTTTTCACTTATTAATACCTCCGCATAATAGAATTTCTATCATGATTATTAAAAGTGATATTTATTTTTTCCAGATAATCCCTTTCAAAATTTAAAATTATAAAAATAAGAGGGATACTGATTAGTTCACGATTATAAAAGATACTTTTTCAACTAAAGGAGCTCTCTAAACTAACAAAGATTCAAATAAACTTATATCAGAGATTGACCAAGCAGGCACTCCCATGTACCATTTATTTGATTTATTTTGTCATGAGAACGGAAAGGTAGTCCTTGCTTAGCGTAATTGAATAACATAGATCAGAATATTATATCCTTGATACATTTATGACTTTCGTAGAGCTAACCGATTTTACATAGAACTCCTCCACATGAAATATGACATAAGTAGCACCAGTGTGACTGTTTTAGGTCACAAATTTGAAATGTCTTTCCATTATATCATTTTGAAGTCATTTCTTCCTGTGTCTCTGTTTGATTGGGTGAAAGTTACATCAGAATGTTTGGCCATAAAACTAAACCTAACTCCACTAGTGTCTTTCAGAACAGTGTCATCAATCTTTTAGAAGGTGAATATGACCTTATGATAATGCATCATGTGAAAGACAAGATTTTAAGCCCTACATGGTCTACTTCAGCAAGAAATGACTTATTAACTGGCACTGCAATTGAGATTATTCATCAGCATTCTTAATTCAAACATGAACTAGTTTTTCTCCCAGTTAAGGTTTGAGAAATTTAACTATGGACTATAGCTGACAAAATAAAAACAATTTAGGATTAAAAAAAAAAAAAGTGTTTTTTTTGTTGTTGTTGTTTTTTAACAGAAAGCAACATTTTCCAACGTTTTTAGTATTGGAAATTAAATTCATTTCTAAAAATGACTCAATTGAATACCTTTTAACTATTCAACAACAACAATACCAGAATAACTCTATTTCTTTCAATGTAAAGTATTCTGTTGCTTAATTTAGTTAGGAAAGAGAAAACATGAGCAGATTATATATACCGCATATTAGGAGAGAAATATCTATTACGCTCATACATGGCATACTTATAAATTTAACAAATAATACTATCAAATGCCAAATGAATACCACTTTTTATGCAAAACTCCCTTCTCACCAGATTATCTCCCAAGAATTTAAGGTTTATTTTTAGCTGAGCTAGAACTCTCTGCCACCTAATCCACAGAATAAATCCCTTTTTGTCTTAATACTTTAGTTTTATTCCAAGAGAAGCATGTATGCTACTCTACTACCTCTCTGATGAGAAAAACACTGATGTTCATATGCTAAGATATAATATTTCCCATATTCCTATTGGTGATATTGTGTGTTTTAGTTTCCATTATATTACAATGAAAAATCAAACTGGCTACTATTTATATCAGTAATGGCCATAACAATAAAAAAAAGTGGAATTTAAGTTTTTCAGGGGGAGGTGGTATAAGCAACATATGAGGAATTTAATATCTCTTTATCTAAATATGCCTCCAATCCAGTCAAACATCACTTTTCTTCTTCTCCTGTTTGGATTTGCTCTTTAATAAAACATCCAAACATCTATGGATTTTTGGAAGAAAAAAACTCAGACAAGCATTAAAAGAGAATAAATAAAACTTCTCTTTGAACACAAAAGTTTGAAATACTTTTATTGGTATTCTTACATAATTATTTATAGTAAAAATTCCAAAATGTACTTAGGAATGCAAAAATAGCTAAGATTTTTATTATTCTCATTGACTTTTATTTCTTCAATTATTTCAATATTAACCATTTTTTCTATGAAACTGATGATGAAAGTATGTAATTTTCTGAAGATTGTTCCCTCTACCAAGTTGCAATGTAGGATTTTGTTGTGGAAAAAAAAAAGTCTTTAGCTTTGTTATTTGTTTGATGTACTGATTACTGGAAGGGAATAATATTCCAACATATTACCTGTTTTTTATTTCTTAAGATGTAAAACAAAAGTTAATGTTGCTATTGAAGAATATACATTCTTCATTTAAAAACTGAGCACAAATTCAATAAAACCAAGTATTCTAAGTAAGGCATTAACATTTGCTGATATTAATTAATTACCTATATTTATTCATATGATAATATTCTCAGGTTAACCTTGGGAAAAAAAACCAGCAAAACTAAAGTAAATATATCCAACTTTATAAGTTTGATTAATTTTTACCATTTATTTAATTTTATCTTTTTCCACACTCAAAGCATCATTTTAACATTTAACTTGCCAACTAATGCGCATATTTGCATAAACCTATACTTAACATTTATTCTATAGGCCCCTAGACAAAAATCTAGGTTAGCTTAAAAGGTCAAAAATGTAAGATTTGTAAATGTTACAATAGTAATCCTGATAGTTCACAGGGACAATATATTAGACATCAGACATTGTGCTATAGACAGGAAATGTCCCCTCCCTGAAAGTAAAAAAATAAGTCAGTGTCTAACTCTTTGATAATGAGAACATAAACCACTAAAATATTTTTTGCAATTTCAAGACAACTTTATCTTTTCTTAAAATCATTCTTAGCTTCACATTGATGTTTTCTGTTAAAGGAAATTATTTTTCTATTTCCTCTCTATGCGAGCATTTGTGTATGCTTTAAGTAATTTTAAATAAAGCACCTTCTTAAAAATAATGATTTATACTACATTAAAAAGAAAAGTGACTTTTTTCCATATAGAAGCATGAAGCTAAACCAATGTCAAACTTCCTATATCTATGATTTTTAAGATTTGCATTTAGCTTTCTTAAGATATTTATTTCTGAAATTTTACTTTTGATCCATGTATTGCACATTTTAGCTTCTATGTTATTAATTTCTATACTATATTAAATTTTAATATTTATTACCAACATGTTTTATTGTATTTATTTTTCCAGTTTCTGCTTCTGATAATGATGGATTTGAATTCTAATCTGAGTACAGTAGTTTTTCATAATAGGTGGGATTTAACATTCTTCTCTAAGCAGTTTATAGAACAATAAGAATAAAGCCAGTAAGACAGAAAATTTAAACACTCCCAAGTAACTTGACTTAGCTGATATTTATAGAACATTGTATCTAACAAGAGCATAATAATTACTCTTTCAAGAGCAAATGTTAAACCACCAATATAGATCATCTGGGGGCCATATATCTGCTTTTAATAAATTTTAAAAGTTAAATAACTTCTCCTGCTCCCTCTTCCTTTATCTTTCACAACCATTCCCCTCAATAAATCTTTTGCATAGTTATTCCCATTCAGCATAGGCAATACCTTCAGTCCTGAAAGAAAATGAGAGGTAAGATATACGTCTGGCACTTGGCTCTACTCTGGCTGGCTGGCAAAAAGGAACCATACAAAATTTTACATGTAGTATTGACAGTTTCTGGCACTGATGGCCTGATTGCTGAAGATGTCACAGCTTCTAACTTGGAGAAATGTATTGGTGGAAGGGTATGTCCTCACTAATGCAGTGATTCAGATACTTAAAAGATACAGGAAAAGTAGTGCTTGCACAAACAGTATGGTTGTAACTGATACTTGCTGTAATGAGAAATGAGCTCACTAAACAAATAATAAAAGGCTAAGTATGAAAGCCAAAGGGTTTCTTTGGCAGCTTGCAAAGTGGGTCTTATCTCCTGCAGTGGAAAAGCAGATATAGTTCCACAGACAACTGAAGGTCTGAACTGTAGAGATCCAGAGACATTAAAATCCTCCAATTGGATTGACCTGATCGGTCAGGTCAACTATGCCAATGTCAAGAATCCAAGTGGGAAAACCAGAGAGCAACAGCTATCCCTTAGGACACTTCTATCTCCTCTCCTGGCTTATTTGCCAATAATAATTGTTAGATCCCAGTATAACCCACTGGAATATGCTGAGTCTGAGAAATTTTACCCCTTGGAGCTACAGCAACTAGCTACCATGTACTTGTAGGATCTAAGGTGATTCTTGGGGTTGAATATGAGAGTGATTGATTCAGGGTGTTAGATGTAAGTTTGGATGAGAATGATTAAATTGTTACTTGGGAGTAATTTCTCAGGCTATAGGACTTAACTTGCTGGCAAGGACCTTGAAGGATGGGGTGTGTTCCTTGCTGGGGTACCTCTTAGAAATTTGGAAAACACAGTGGTTCATCCTAAATGATAGAACTGGTGATTTCTTTGGCAGTGATGAAGGAAGGGAAGTGAGCTGAGGAAAATGGATATACTGGAATTTCTAATTACAAGGGAAGAATGGAGGAGCAGGAAATTAACAGTGATTACCCTGATTAAAAAAAAAAAATCACCATCCCTTGCTCAATTCCTGGACCCCATCCGGTTTTCTGATTTGAAATCCATTGAGTGAAATGATAGTGGAGTTTCTGGAGTCCCCACAGTAATTATTTGCTGTAATTCTTTACTATATTATACACTACAATGCTCCCCTAGTATTATGTCTTATATTGTTTCCCTAGATTTTCCCCAAAAGGATTAATTGTCATTTACCTAGCTGACTATACCTTAGGAAAAGGAATATACCACCATTTTGATGACTGAAGGGCATAAATATGATTTGACATTAAAACTAGGAGATGTGAAGTGTCACCATGGCCCCAATTTTAGGACAAGGGCTTGCTGAAGCCATGTAATAAATGGAGTGCTGGCTAGAATTCAGCCTACAGCAGCTCCACTGGGTTTGCAGACCTACCTACTTCCTTAGTCTTTGATTCTATAATTAAGATTGATAGAAATAGAGTAACAACCACATGGGGTCCTTTACCTATTGGATAAAAGATAACATGAGGGAAGAGATGTGGGAGCCTCTGATATTGCCCTCCTATTCAAGATAATAAATAATATAAATATTTAATAAAAGGGTGCCTGGGTGACAGTTGGTTAAGCATCCAACTCTTGGTTTCAGCCCAGGTCATGATCTCAGGGTGGTGAGATGCAGTTCCGTATCAGGTTCCACATTCGGCACAGAGTCAGCTTGAGATTTTCTCTCTCTTTCTGCTCCTCCCCATGCTCTCACTTCCTCTTTCAAAATAAATAAAGTCTTTAAAAATAAATAAGTAAATATTTAATAAAATATATATAAAATATACATAAACACATATCTCCCAGGATGAGGAGAATGACAGAGATTAGATTAAGAAGCTAAGGGCTCAGGGTTGGTGATTCTTATATGTTTACATTTAAAATTCCATTTGACCTATAGAACACCCAATGAATTTTAGAGAATACTGTAGACTACTGCAAACTCAACCAAACTATGACTCTAATTGCAGCTCTTCTACTAGAAGCTGCACTGTTGCTAGGGCAGATTAATAAGGCCTCAGTACATTGTATGCAGTTGCTCATTTGTCCAATGTGTTTGTTCTTTTCTATTCATATGAGAAAACAGGACAAAAAAGAATTAGCATTAGCACTAACAATAATATTATTTACAGTTTTGCCCCACATGGCCAGGCTGATTGGTCTGGGTCTGGAAGGAACAGGACAATAAGGATGGAGAAAACAGGGTTGGGGCTAAAGGCATGTGAAGAGACACACATTTATACCTACCAGAAAGTATCCACCATGACAGAGACACTAACCAACCAAAATGACTTGAAAATTTGACCCTGGTCTTGCTTTGTTATTAGCCACCACAGGACAATGCAATGGCACATAGTCTAGCCACCACGGCAAAGATGGAAGCTACCTATGATCTGAACAGGATAGACTTCCACTTACCAAGGTTTGCCTATCTAACTTACCTACCCACCTCCTAATCTACCTACCTACCTATGCCAGCTACTGCTGCCTCAGAATGTCCAATCTGCCAGTGACAGACACCTGTACTGAGTTCTGGGACATGGTTCTCAAGCAGACCAACAAGCCCATTGGTGGCAAATTCACTAAATGGGTACCCTTTCATCTTATAAGGCTCAGTGTTTGTTTTTTTTTTAATTTTTTTTAAGATTTTATTTATTTATTGGTTAGAGAGAGAGAGAGAGAGCGAGCACAGGCAGAGAGAGAGGCAGGCAGAGGGAGGAGCAGGCTCCCTGCTGAGCAAGGAGCCCGATGTGGGACTCGATCCCAGGACGCTGGGATCATGACCTGAGCCGAAGGCAGCCGCTTAACCAACTGAGCCACCCAGGCGTCCCAAGGCTCAGTGTTTTTTTAATGTTTGTTTGTTTGTTTTTCCTCACAGGGAAAGATACCTACTATGGGTTTTCTAATCTGTTTGCAGAACCTCAGCAAGTACCAACCTAGTGGTGTTTACAAAAGATCTGATTCACAGGTATGAAATTGCACATAAGACAGCATTCAGTGCGGAACGAATTCGTAGATAAGGAAGTGTGGAGGGGGTTCCATGACCACAGGCTCTACAGAACGATCACCTCATTGAGCACTGGGATAGCCTAGTGAAGGCACAGCTAAAGCACCAATTTACTGCTATGATTCTTTGAACTGAAAGATATCACCACTGCAGGAAAGTTTGGACTTCCAGTTTTCTAGGAACAGCAGGTGTGAAAAGAATCACTATCTAGAGTAATTCGACCTGATCAACAGAAGGAGATTGCATTGGTTTTGCAAATGGAAACTAGTAGAAAAACACAAGTTATCTACCTGGATGCTTCTTGGTTTTCCCTTCCCTGTTTATAATGGTAAATGCACATGCACAGAAACTTGGTCCAAGAAGGCAATTTGATGACCAGGGGGAAGAGGAATGGGAGCCATGCCACCTGCAAAGCCACAAAAACTAGCCACCATTATAAATGAGAATGAAAGGAGATCAGAATGGACCAAGAATTTTAAAAATGAGGTATCACCTGTAGTCCCAAGACCAACCTGGTATAGGGCTGTAATTTATTCCACTAAATTCACTGTGCTCAGCCTTTTCTCAGGAAAAGAGACTCATAGGAGTTGCATGAATATATGTATCTTTTTCATGCAAGCTTTAGATTTTTTTTTTTAAAGATTTCATTTATTTATTTGTCAGATAGAGAGCACAGGAGTGAGCACAGGCAGATAGAGTGGCAGGCAGAGGCAGAGGGAGAAGCAGGCTCACTGCTGAGCAAGGAGCCCGATGTGGGACTCGATCCCAGGACGCTGGGATCATGACCTGAGCCGAAGGCAGCTGCTTAACCAACTGAGCCACCCAGGCGTCCCAATGCAAGCTTTAGATTTTAACACCGGTGTAAGTGTGCTCAGATCCTTTTCAAGAGAAATTTCATGTGAAGTGTCACTGATTGATGGTCTTAGTGCCACTGGTTAGGTATTCAGTCAGGAACCACTCAAAGACAAGGCACAGCCAGAGGATTAGTCCTGGCCCTTCCTAACAGGATTTCTTTAGTGTAAAAACCCATTGCTATGTTCAAAACTTTCTCAAAACCATACTGTTTCAGAAGGTCTTCCCCACTCAATTCTTCCTTCCCCCAGACCTCTTTTCACAGCTGTCAAATTTACAAAGTGCTCTGGAGGCTTTCCCAGCTGATTTCTGTCCCCTCCTCCCCTTTTATCTTTTGCAGGCATTTCCATAGTAAATCCTTTGAGCAACAAATCCCATCTTCGTGTTTGCTTTTAGGAGGACCCAAACTGACACAATTCATATAATTAATTTCCCCCTGGCCCAACTGTTCAAGAAAATAGAGGATACAAATGACTAATATCAGTAATGAAAGTGGACATCACAGCACATCATAAAGATTTCAAAAGGATAATAATGGAATATATGTGTTTTCCCAAGAAAGAAGGAAGTTTACCAATTAAAAAGAAGTGATCTGACTTTTGAGTCAGGCAGTCCTGCAGGTGGCATAGGTACAGTAGTAATTCCTAGCACAAAGGGATTAATGAATTTGACCTTAAGTAAAAATAATATAACTTTGCTATTTCATATTAGCAGGTTTGGAATTTTTTAAATAGGAAGTATGAAAATATAATATTTCAAAAATAATTTTTGAGAAGGGCTATATCATTTTAATAATTTTATCTATTTTTAAAAGTTATCTTAATAAGAAAAAGAGTCACTCAAAAATGTCAAAATATCTGTTAACCCCATATGACTTGTCATTTTTCAATTGTATTTGATTACTTCAAAACTCTACACTCTGGCATCATGGATATAGAGTAAGCAAAATAAAATAATACTGGAAATTAAATAATATTGAGCTGAATAACTGAGATACCTCTCCAATTATGATTGGGAATAAAAATCTGACATTATATTCCTTAGTAATTTTTCTAAAAGCAGGATAAATAGGTTTGGCCACGTTTTAATCAACTAGAGGATTTTTTTTCTTACTATGGAAAAAGCACCTAGACAAATGATTTAATGAAATAATGTATCTTTCTATGAGTTCTAGAAGAGTGATTTGAGCAGGAATATGTCCATATTTGTAAGAATGTACATATATGTCCTTGATTAAATAAAGCAAAATGGATGAAAAATTTCTTCAGGGAAATAGGGGAAAATGATCATTATTGTGATCAAATAGAGATTTGAATACAAACTTTTTTTTGAAATATTTATAGGAGTATAAATTTTGCAGTTTTCAAGTACTTCAAATTTTCTCCCTAAATTCATCTTTGTTTAAGAAAAAAAATAACATTTTAAAGGTTAGTTTTAAAAATGCGTATGAGATTCTTGTGCTTTTAAAACATTACTATTTCTCCTCTATTAGGTTCTTTCCCCAAGCAAAAACAACACTTAACACAAATATTGAGAAAGAAGAAGAAAAAAAAAAGAAACCTCAAGAGACACACGAAGATATCTTAGGATTTGAACAATCAAAAAGGCAAAGGTCATATGGGTTACTTGAAAACTCCTTTGAGGGAAGAATTGATCCACTCCTTTAATGTTCTCCACAACAAGGATTAATTCTCTTTGAGTACTTTGAATAATATAAGGGAAAACCCATTAAGGAGAAGAGACTCAATTCACTGCTCTGACCCCCTGATCTATATGAGAACTTTCAAAACCAATCCCAGACTAATATATTCTTTATTGATTTTGATTTTTATATTATCTTAAACCCAGAGAGAGTTTATTTCCTTCTAAAAATATAGTTTAAAATGATCAAATAATACTCTATCCCCAAAGTTGCTACCAAGAAACTCTCCCAACACTAGAAAAAGTTCACAGTAGATGCAGGAGGCAAACAGTAGGGGATAAGAGGAATATAAATTGAAATTTTATCAACTCATATGTCATAATTTATTCTCTTTCAAAATGATGACTATTAAACAAGTTAGACTTCACTCTAATAAGGTCATAAATAATAAAATGTTTTATTATATACGTGTATATTATATATATTATATATAT
>RCUC01000562.1:0-88318 GCA_003697995.1 Taxidea taxus jeffersonii | reverse complement strand
CTTTACAGAAAGGGTAGGGGTCGTGCCTCAGTCCACTGTTTGCACAGTGCCTGGGGGTGGTACCTGCCAAGAAATGTTTCTCTGATTGCCACAATCCTATAGACTCAGTAATAAAACCACCTTCCACCTTAGCTACCAGAAACCCAGGCAATCAAAGATTGTACCATTGGTGGTAGCCATAAAAACCCAGACACCAAAAATTAAAAAACAGGGCACTAAATGTTCGTGAAGCTCCCCTCTAGGAGACTCTAGTGCTCCGGAGCATGGCAGAGGGTGAGTGCAAAGATCTGTAGTCCTGTGGGACCCACCGAGGTAAATCCCACTGGCCATAAGAATCAGGCAATGGAGAGATGGCAGTCACAATATGGGTGTGCCAGACAGGGCTGTAAACTTATTTTTGGGTGGCACCATTAGAGTCTCATGGGGCCAGAAATGCAAATTCCCTTAGCCTCCAGAGCCAGGCAGTTAAGAAGTATCCCCTGGATGATAACCACAAAAGTAAGGGTGACAGATGCCTGTAAAAGCTCCCTTCTGAGAAATACTAGTGCTCTGGAGCACAGCAAAAGGGGACTGTGAAGATGGTGCCTTGCAGGCTCCATCCAGGAGGGTATTCCAGCAAATTCATAGATGTATGTGTTAAATTAGATGCCTGTTTCTTAAGCTGATAGTTTAATACAGTAAGTGAGCCTTTTTCTCTTTAAGTCTGGTCACCAGTAATGGCTTCTGAACTGGGTCTTGGGGCAGGTGAATCTGAGCACTTGCGACCTTTAAGAGCTACCTCTCAGATTGCTACAGTCTTGGGAGTCTCAGGACCCAAGCCTTAATAGTTTTCAAAGTTTGATGTTCTGTAGAGCCTCATCTCTCAAGTGCATGTGTTAAAAATGGGGTGCCTGATGTAAGGTTCAAATTCTTTGATCCTCAGGGAAAAACTCCGGGTTTTGAGTTTCTTCCCCATTGTGGGTTGCTGCACAAGGGGTAGAATATATTGTAAGATTGTTTCCCAACTTCTTGTACCCTCACTGATGTGAATTTCTTCTTGTTTGCATGATGTGTAGTAGTCACTTAGTCAGCCTTTAGTTTTATTGTTTTTTTAAGGAGGAAATTTTTCCATTCGTAGCTGTAGACTCAGTATGTCCTTGGAAGGAGGTCAGTTCAGGATCTTCCTACTTCACAGTCTTGCACTTAAACTCTCAAGGAAGGTTTTAATTAAAATGGAGAGTATTGGGCATAGAATATCTATGAAAATAGAATCAACAGAACTTCCTTATGGATTGACTATGGAGAAATGCAGTTGAGAGTAATTAATAATTCTACAAAGAGCCTTTTATAAACAAAATGCTAGTTCAGTCTGTATCACATATAAGTCCTTTTTTCTTATGTTTGGTTTATCAGTGATTTGATAGACCTTTTCCTTCTTTCTCCCCCAAATTTCTTGCCTGTCTCTTATGTTATCCATATTTTTTAAGCAAAAATGCTTCTCTTTATTCATATATCTCTTCTTGTGTTTTTCTTTTTCTCTTATTCTCACTTTACTTCATTGCTATAACCCATCTCATATTAGGGTCAAATCTCTTGTTTCACTTTGTCTAGGTCACATAGCATTTCCATCACAAAAATGGAATTTTATTTGATAAAAATCACATCTACTCAATAAAAAGGTGTTTTACTATGGAAGTTATAGAATATTAAATCTGAATAACTATTCAAATGCAGCATGGGAAAATCCGACAGATCTGACATTGAATTTTGCTTTTATGTTTTTTAATCATTAATAATGGCACCAGAATATTTCATTTATCATAATTTAATTTTTCAAAAAACATTTAATAATGTGTGACATAAAATACATGAAATCTCATTTTTATAGATTAAGAATTAGTATACATCAAGTATTCCCACATTGCACAAACTAAGATACTTGCTTTACCTATAAATAGTTTTATTCAACAAAGATTATTTTGCAGTTGAAATATTTTAATGTATTTCTAAATATGTGTATTTTAAACTGTATTTCAGTGAAAGATTACCACAATTTAAATTATTTGTTGTGTCTATTTCTTGCATCATGTTTTCTTTTTAGTGTTTTTATCATAACATTGCAAAAACAGCTTGTTTTTTCCCTCCAGTAATGAGACCATTAAAATAAAGTAGACAAAGTACAGATAAAGTGCTAAGTTCCTCAGAAAGTGTGCACAATATAAATGCTAAGTCTTGCTATTTGTGTTACTTATTTTCTTTTAGACTGCCTTAACCATGTTGAGTATTTTTATAAATCACATTTTTCTAAATATCCTATTAGCTTAGATAACACAATTGAAGTAACTTTAAAACTCTTGTCCCATTGTTTCTTCTACATATTTAGACATCTTAAAATACACATTTTTTATAGGAACTAGTTTTAGTGTGGTAATATTGTTCTGGGCAATCTGGGCTCCAAGAAACAATAGCAAATTTATGCTTCCATACTCTTTGTTTTCAGACCTAGGTAATATGTCTTTTCAAACTGAAATATGCTAGAAGCACCTTCCCATATGGACAACAGTACATGTCTTAGTTGCATTAGTCTTAAAATGTAATATGAGAAGAAGTTTGTAGTGCGGGTTTACTCAACAATCTTTTCTTAAGCATCTAAACTAATTTTGGCTTGATGATGAAAACAATTATAAGATGGTATCTATCTCCAAGAGATAGAATAAGTTCCAGTATGGTGATATGAGAAAGCACACAAATGAATACATTTAAGTTATATGAGCCAAAAGAATATGGATATAAATTATGAGAAAATAAGGAAGATGAAAATCTATCTGAAGAATGGATAGGATTCTTATAGGAAAAGATTGGCAGGATCACATTCTAGAAAGAATAGCATGTGCTGTATTGCTGAGCTGATAAAGGGCAGAGGCATTTGGAAGAACAGTTTTCCTTAAGCAACTGGTTATTTTAAGAGAATAGTAGCTTTTTTAAAAAAAATCTCTTTTTAAAAATACACTTCACACAACTAAAATGATCTATTTTCTGTAAGAGGCATGTCTAGCATTCTGTAACACAATATGGCAGAATTGGAATATAATGTCAGAAAGTTAGGTTTGGACTGTATTAAGAAGGAACTTAAATGTTAGAATGCAAATGTATAAACAAAAGGAAAAGAACACCAAATTACAAGTCATAAGCCCTGGGTTTAGGCCTACCTTTATTACTGCTAAGTGCACAATCTTCTGGCGTACAAGTTTACTCATTGGCAAAGTAGGAATATACCATGTGTATTTTATTAAAATGATTTTATTTATGCATTTGAGAGAGTGAGAGAGTGAGAATGGTGGGGAGGAGTAGAGGGAGAGGAGCAAGCAGACTCTTCCCTTTGAAGCCCGATGTGGGACTCAATCTCGGGACTCTGAGACCATGACATGAGCCAAAACCAATAGTCTGAGACTTACCTGACTGAGCCACCCAGGCACCCCAACTTGTATAATGTTTTAACGAGCAGCAAAATAATAGTTGTGAAAGTGTTTTTAAGCTATGGTATTTCTGTATGTAATAAATTGATATTATATGCTTTCTTAATTCCATGAGCTATGAAGAGATTCATTTTTTTTTTCTTTCAGAGAGAGCATGTTGGGAGTTAGGGAAGGGAGAGAGAGAGAATGAATCCCAAGCAGTCTTCAAGATGGGGTCTGAATCCCAACCTCCAGCATGGGGCTTGATCTCATGACCAATCATGATCTGAGCCAAGAGTAGGATGCTAAACTGACTGAGTCACCCACATGGTGATACAAGTTTTTTGATCAAGGGTAATATAGCAGTAGCTATGCAATAAAAATCTTTACCTGAAAGCTAAGTGTAATGCATCCTGTAATAGAATAGGAAGCCATTGCTGTTCCAGATGAGAAATTTTTAGGGTGTAAAAAAAGATAGAGGCAATGAGAATGGAAAGAAATCAATTAGTGAGATTGAAGAAGTAGAATCAAAGAGTTGAAGGATTTGGGGAAAGAATAAAGATTTTGAAATCTGAGTGCATTGGAAAAATCATACTAAAATTAGGAGGGGAAAGGTAACTGGGCATTATTGAGCTTTACTTTAGCCTGAGTACTTTACCAGACAATTTTATAACTATTAGATAACTAGTTCTTTTCTATAGCAGTAGGATTTGATGTCATTCTGTTTTTATTATAGAGGAAACAGATCTTTGGGGAGAATAAAAAGCTTTAAATGAACTTAATTTAATTCCAAATTCCATACTCTTTCAATTGTAGTAATGTATGCTTGTTTTAAGGGAAAGACTAGTCCAGTTTCTTAAAAGTTAAAAATAAAGATCCTATTTCTGAAAAATGAAAATAATAAAGACTTAAAAAAAGAAATTCATGATTATTGAGACCTTCAGGAGGTAATGATAGTCCCAAAGCAGAATATACAGTAGAATAGGAGAGTTTTGAAGAAGGAACATGGAGCAAATCGTATTTCTTAGCAAATGGGAGGAGGAAGTGGATTCAAGGAAAGAGTGAAGAATAGGTGGTAGAATGACTAGACTACGAAAGCCAAAAAAGGGGTTACAAAGGTGACAGAAGAGTTGAGCTAAATAAGAACAGAGAAAATTAATTTAGAGATGGAGAAGTCATTGGTAATTTAAGAGATGATGCAAAACATCATAGTACAAAATATTAAGAGGAGTGCCTGGCTGGCTCAGTCAGAGGAGTGTACAATTCTTGATTTCAGGGTTGTGAGTTTGAGCCATACATTGAGTGTAGAAATTACTTAAAAATAAAACTTAATAAAATTATCAAAATAATAGGAACTATCTGTGCGGTAAGGAAGGAAATGCCACAGTTGCAAGCTATTCTTTAGAAGATTTTTATGGGGATAGATGGAACACTTCCGGGAAGTCCTATTTATTAATAATCTCTTTGCAAATACCAAAGTAAGACATATAAGTGAATATACTACCATATTTAGAATGCTCATTTTAGGAGAACAGATGAAGGTTGGTCCACATTCAAAAATGTGATGGATTTACATCATATTAGTCAGCTTTTCTTGACAATAATAGTGGTTTAATATCACCAGATGAGAAACATGTATCCTGGTGTTTCCATTACTAAGCTATACTAGTGTTTTAATAAGCCAAATAAAAACCCAAATTTTGGAGCCAATTTTTTTTCTTTGTTCTCAAAGAGAAGGCAAATTCTTGTCCCCATCTAGTGACATCTCTTTAAAGGGAAGGCATCAGGCAAGCCCTTTCCCACAGAAGGAAAGTCTGTGTAAGGTAAGTATTCCAGAAGCTAAGCCTTCCCAGACATTTGGTTATCATTTTAGTAGGCATTTACATTTTTAATTTATTTTTCAGATAGAAATTGTTGGCAGTTTCTATATCTTTTTGGCAGCATTTTTCCTGTTGAAAGCCTGTTATGCTCCATAGACACTTCAAATTAGAAAAAAAGGCTTTAGGATTTCAAAACACAGCTGTTAAGAGTCTCACCTTGGAGATTAGCACACAAAATGGTAGGAAAATCATAGCATGTCCCATAAGATATCTTACTTCTCCAAGGATTTTCTTATAATTTCCTCAATGACTATAAAATTATTGATTATGTGCATACAAGAATATTTCTCTTTTAGCAACTGCTACCTGTAAGTCATTTAGTTTTATGGTGAGATTAAAGTCCTACTATTAGGTTATGTGATCATAGAAATTAAGGAAAAAAGGCTGAAGTTGTAGTTATACATATAAATGTAATAAAAATCTCAGTGGTAATGTTAAGTGTATGGTCACAGACTCTGTAATATGGTAATAGTGGTGCATAAATCATTTAAAACATTAGTTTAAAATTTAAAAAAGGACATAATAAAAATAAGTATTACTAGGATAATTTTTATTAGTTACATAATAACAATAATTAAAAACAAACATGTAAATTTTAACAGTATCAACTTAACATATGAGGAGGGAGTAAAAGTGTAAAGTTTATGATCTATTGGAGATCTGAAGTTGTTATTGTTTAAAATATTGTGCTATAAGTTTTAGATATTTTATATAAGTCTCATGATAACCACAAGGGGAAATCCTGTAGTAATTACACAAAAGGGCATAATCAAGAAGTCAGAGCATGTGGTTACCAAAAGACGTCAAACATACAGGAAAGACAGCAGGATAAGAAACAAGGAGCAATAGATCTATAAAACAACCTGAAAACAATTAGTAAAATAACAATAGTAAGTCCTTACCTATTGATAATTACATAAATTTAAGTGGATTAAATTCTCTACTTATAAGTCATAGAAATGGCTGAACAGTTTAAAAAAAATAAAAAGAAAGAAACAAGAGCCAACAATATGATGCCTATGACTCTCAATTTAAACTTAAAAACAAACATTAACAATAAATGACTCAGTACATCAAGAATATATAACAAGTGTATATATTTACACATTGAACTACCTAGGTATATATAAAGCAAAAAGTAACATAGCTCAAAGGAGAAATAAATAGTAATACAGTAATAAAGACTTTAAAATCCCATTCTTAACAATGGATACAGCATCCAGACAGAGAATCAATAAGGAAACAGTGGGTTTGACAACACTGTGGAGCAAATGGACCTAACAGACATAAACAGAATATTCTATCCAATGAAGAATACATATGCTTCTTAAGTGAGCATAGAATGTTTTCTAGGATAGACCACAAGTTAGGCCACAAAACAAGTCTTAGCAAATTCAAGAAGATTGAAATCATGCCAGATATCTTCACTGACCACAATGGCACAAAACTAGAAATCAATAATGAGAAAAATGGAAAACTCACCAACACATGGAAATTAAGCAACTGAGCAACAAATTAATCAAATAAGAAGTTATAGGAGGAACTAGAAAGTTTTGTGAGAAAAACAAAACTGGAAACACAACAATCCAGAACTTAGGAGATATAGCAAAACCAATTCTAAGAGGGAAGTTCTTGCAATATATGCCTACATGAAGAATCAAGAAAGATCCCAAATATACAACCAAACTATCACCTTAAGGAACTAGAAAAAGAAGAGCAAACTTAGCCCAAAGTTAGAAGAAGAAAGGAAATAATAAAGATGAGAGTGGAAATAAATGAAATAGAAAACAGAAAAATAGCAGAAAATATTAACCCAACGAGGAGTTAGTTCTTTGAAAACATATAAAACTGGCAAGCCCTCAGCTAGATTAATCAAGATAAAAAAGGAAAGTGGTCACAAACCAACAAAATTAATACTGAAAAAAGAAATGTTAGCACTGATAATACAGAAATTCAAAGGATCATAAGAAGCTACTTGCTATGAACAATTATATGCCAATGAACCAGAAAACCTAAAAGAAATGGAAAATTCTAAGAAATGTACAACTTGCCAATATTGAATCAGGAAGAAGTAGAAGACCTAAATAGACCAATTACTAGTAAGGAGATTGAAGTAGTAATCAAAAATAGCCTGGAACTAGATGGTTTTACTGGTAAACTTTGCCAAACATTTAAAGAAGAATTAATACTGGTGTTTCCTAAACTCTTCCAAAAAACTGAATGCAGGAACACACCCAAATTCATTCTATGAGGCCAGGATTATCCTGATGGTCAAAACAGAAGAGGATACTAGTAGAAAACAAAACTATTATAGGTCAATATCCCCGATGAATATAGATACAAAAATTATCAATGAAATACTTGCACACCAAATTCTACTGCACATTAATACAATCATTCACCACGATCAAATTGGATTTATCCCTGGGATGCAAGGATGGGGAAAAATATGCGAAACAAATGATGTGATAACATCACACTAGCAGAATGAAAGAAAAGAATCATAGGATCATCTCAGTAGGTACAGAAAAAACATCAAAATTCAACATCTGTACATAATAAAAACTTTCAACAAAGTAGGTTTAGAGGGAATATACTTCAGCATAATAAATACCATATATTAAAAATACACAGCTAATAGTGATAAAAAAGACCTTTTCCTCTAATATCAAGAACAAGAAAAGAATGTCCACTCTCACTACTTTTATTCAGCATAGCACTAGAAATACTGGCCACAGAAATCAGACAAGAAAAAGAAACAAAAGTCAACTATATTGGTAAGGAAGCAGTTAGACTGTCACTTTGCAGATAACATGCTATTATACATAGAAAACTTTAAAGATTCCACCACAAAACTATTAGAAGTAATGAGTAAACTAAGTTGTAAGATACAAAATTAATACTCAGAAATTAGTTGCATTTATATACACTAATAAAAAAGTATCAGAGAAATTAAGAAAACAATTCCATTTGCATTTTCACCAAAAATAATATAATACCTAGGAGTGAACTTAACTGAGGACCTAAAGGACCTATACTCTGAAAACTGTAAAAGAAATTGAAGACACTGATGAAAGAAATTGAAGACAACACAAACAAATGGGAATATGTTCCATGTTCATGGATTGGAAAAAATAATATTTTTAAAATATCTATACTGCCTAAAGAAATCTACACATTTAGTATAATCCCTACCAAAATACCAAGCACTCAGCTAGTTGTTTTTGAAAGAACTAGAACAAATAATACTAAAACTTACGTGGAATCAAAAAGGACTCAAATTAGCCAAAGCAATCTTGAGAAAGAAAAGCAAAGCTGGAGGTGTCACAATTCCAGACTTCAAGATATATTACAAAGCTGTAGTAATCAAAACAATATATTACTGGCAAAAAATAGAGACATAGATTAATGGAACAAAACACAGAACCCAGAAGCGAACTCACACTTACATGGCCAGTTAATTTATGACAAAGGAGTTAAGAATATACAATGAGGAAAAGACTGTCACTTCAGTAAATGGTTCCGAGAAGACTGGACAACTGCATGCAAAAGAATGTATCTGGACTATTGTCTAACACTCTTACAAAAAATAAATTCAAAATGGATTAAAGACATAAATGTGAGACCTGAAACCATAAAAATCCTAGATGAGAACATGAGTCACAACAATGTTTTTCTTCATATGTCTTCTAAGGCAAGGAAAACAAAAGCAAAAATAAACTATAGGGATAACATCAAAATAAAAAGCTTCTATACAGCAAAGGAAACCATCAACAAAACAAAAAGGCTACTTATTGAATGAGAGAAGATATTTGCAGAGGGTATATCTGATGAAGGTTAATATCCAAAGTATATAAAGAGTTTATACAACTCAGCACCAAAAAACAAATAATCTAATTAAAAATGGGCAGAGAACCCAAATATACCTTTTTCTTTTTTCAAAGAAGACAGGCCAGCAGACACATGAGAAGATGCTCAACATCAGTAGTCATCAGGGAAATTCAAATGAAAATCACAATGAGCTATCACCTTATACTGTCAGAATGACTGAAATAAAAAAGACAAGAAGTGAAAAGTATTGATAAGGATGTATAAGTAAGGATAGCAGTTTATATTGGTGGAAATATAAATTGGTACAGCCACTGTGGAAAACAGTATGGAGGTTCCCAAAAAATTAAAAACTGAAATACTGTATGACCCAATAATTTCACTACTGAGTATTTATCCAAAGAATATGCACTAATTCAAAAAGCTATATGCACCCCTATGTTTATTGCAGCATTATTTATAATAGCCAAGATATAGAAGCAACCCAAATGTCCATAAGTAGAGGAATGGATAAAGATGTGGTATATATGTACACACACACACACACACACACACACACACACACACACACATGAATGTTAAGCAGCCATAAAAAAGGATGAGTTTGTGCAACTTGCAAAAACCTGGATGGACCTAGAGGGTATTATGCTAATAGAAATAAATCAGACTGAGAAAGACAAATAACATACGATCTCACTTACATGTGGAATCAAAAGAAAAAACCAAAACAAATATATAAACATACAAAAAGAATCAGACTTAAAAACAGAGAACAAACTGGTATTGCAAAGGGGATAATGCGGAATGGGCAATATGGGTGAAGGGGAGTGGGAGATGTAGGTTTCCAGTTACAGAATGAATGAGCCACGGGAATAAAATGTATAGCAGAGGTAATGTAGTCAAAGGTATTATAATAGCATTATATGATGACATACAATTTGTGGTAAGCAAAATATAGCATACAGATTTGTTGAATCACACTATGTTGTATCTCTGAAATTAATGTAACATTGTCAACTATACTCAAATAAAAATAAGAAAATAAATGCGTTTAAAATAATATTCTAGAGGCACCTGGGTGGCTCAGTTGTTAAGCATCTACCTTTGGCTCAGGTCATGATCCCAGGGTCCTGAGATCGAGCCCTGCATTGGGCTCTCTGCTTGGTGGGAAGCCTGCTTCTCCTTCTCCCCCTCCCCCTGCTTGTGTTCTCTCTCTTGCTGTGTTTCTCTCCGTCAAATAAATAAATAAAATATTTTAAAATAAATAAATAAAATAAAAATAAAAAACATTCTAGTCATGTTTTTTATGGAAGTAGGAAATACACTCTTAAAATTTATATGGAACCACAAAAGACCTCAAATAGCCAAAGAAATTCTGAGAAAGAAGAATAAAGTGGGAAATATTACACTTCCTGATTTCAAGCTACATTATATAGATAGTCATCAAAACAGTATAGTGCTTGCATAAAAACAGAGAAATAGACCAATGAAACAGAATTGAGATCTAGAAATAAAGCAAGCATTTGACAAAGGAACAAAGAATACTCAATGGAGAAAAGGCAGCCTCAATAAATCAATAAATGGTGCTAGGATAATTGGATAGTCACATATCAAAGAATTAAATGAGAATTAAAAAAGAATTAAATAAGTCTTACACCACTCACAACAATTAACTCAAACTTGATTAAGGATGTAAATGTTACACTCAAAGCCACAACATTCCCAGAAGAAATCATAGGAATAAAACTCTTTAATGTGGGTCTTGGTGATGATTCTTTTAATCTGACACCAAAAACAAAAGAACAAAAGCAAAAATAAATAAGCATGATGACATCAAACTAACTACAGCAAAGGAAAATACCAAAAAAGTGAAAAGATGAGCTGTGAAATGGGAAAAAAAAATATTTGCAAATCATGTATCTCATAAGTGGCAAATATCCAAAATGTATAAAGCACTCATACAACTGAATGGCAAAAATAATGATATTTATCATGCAGTTTAAAAAAAAAATGGGCAAAGGACCTGAATACACATTTCTCCAAAGAAGATATACAGATGAACAACAGGTACATGAAAATATCACTAACATACTCAATATCACTAAACATTGTGGAAATGCAGTTTAAAACCACAATGAAATATAACCTCACACCTGTTAGAATGGCCGTCATCAAAAAAGATAAGAGATAACAAATGCTAGCATGAATGGGGAAAAAAGTGAACCCTTGTGCACTGTTGGTTGGGTTGTAAATTGGAACATGGAAATTTCACTATGGAACAAAGTATGGAGGATCCTCAGAAAATTAAAAAAGAACTATCATATAATCCAGCAATTCTACTTCTGGGAATATACCCAAAAGAAATGAAAGCAGTAATCGAAAAGGTATCCGTGCCCCCATTTTCATAGCCACTTGCTACAGATAGAGAGTTGAAAAGGGAGATTTTAATTGTATAAGGAAAAATGGAATTAAAAAATTATAACACATGGTGATAAGTACAATCAGATAAATATATCTAATATACAGAGAAATAGGTGATTATCTCTTTGGGAGATATAGAGAGGAAACGCTTCCCCAAGGGAGGTGACATCTTCATTTTGTTCTGATAATAGTTGGAAGTTTTCCACATAGACAAGTGTAGGAGAGAATTTGAGGATGGGCACAGAATACACACACAGACACAGAGCTCTATACCACATAACACAATCAGGGACAGCTTGTGCTGCTGAGTGTCAAATACGAAGTGGGTGGAACATAAGGCCCAAAAAGGAGTTTGCCAAGCAGACAAGGGAATGAAATATATTCCCAATTGATGGAATACATTCCCAAATTAAAACTTTACTCCACACATGTTATGTTTAAACAAAACAAAAAGGCAAAGGCAAAGTGATATACCATAAGAAAACTTTCAAACTCCTTTATAAAAGCTATTCTAACAGAATACCTGAAAGGCATTTTACAAATAAAGCTTTATTTTTCCCAAGTAACAAGAAATCCAGAAGAAGTACTTTCTGTCAGACATTCTGCTTCTTAGTAATACTATTAGAGACCAAGCCTCTTTCTGTCTTTTTAAGTCTTTTCTCTTTATCATTCTTAGCATATTAGTTTTGAGCCTCTTACAGACCATCTCATTATGGCAAGATGGCTGTTATTACCACCACTCCGGATAACAATTCCTCTTCTAAAAAAGGAAGAAGGACTCACGTCAAGGAGTTTTCTCTTTTTGAGATCTTGTCTTCTTGTTCAGGAAGAAAAGTCTTAGCTAACTTCCATTTCATTGTCCAGAAATGATTGTCGTACCCACCTTTGAAACAACCAGTTGCCTAGAGAATGAGATTAATATAACCGGCTTAAACTGAACGTGTGTCTTCCCTGGGGCTGCCATGAAGATATCCTGAATATCCTGAATAATTCAGGGTTCTGCTTAAGGGGTAAGACATAATTGTTGAAAGGGAACAGGTAGAGTCTGCCAGATATAGGGAGCATAAAAAGGCAGTTTATGACTTAGTCCCACTTTTGTTCTCTAGTCTCCTCTATTACCAATCCTTTATCCCTCATCCCTCCCACTTCCACTTTCAACTTAAATTCACACCCACAGGCATATACACACAGACCGAACAGACTAGCCATAGTCGATTGTTGCGGTTCCCAGAATCTGTCATGTCTGTAAACACTGCAGATTGTGAATGCTGCCTTCCTTACCTAGAATATCTGTCTTCTCATTCTTTGTTGGGCTTCGTCTGCTCAGCCTCCAGTACTACGCTTAGATTTCAACCCCAAGCAGTCTTCTTTTTTTTTTTTTTTAATATTGTATTTATTTCTTTGACAGACAGAGATCACAAGTAGGCAGAGAAGCAGGCAGAGAGAGAGAGAAGGGGAAGCAGGCTCCCTGCTAAGCAGAGAGCCTGATGCGGGGCTCGATCCCAGGACCCCGGGATCATGACCTGAGCCCAAGGCAGCGGCTTAACCCACTGAGCCACCCAGGCGCCCCCCAAGAAGTCTTTTTTAGTGACCTAACTCTCTTTTTTTCTGTAATAATCTCCACACTTAAAATGTGGTATTCTGACTTATTTTTTTTTCTATTTGTATCTTCTTAAATGTCCATAAACTTTCTGAGAGGAGGGTGCAATTTCTTCTTTCAATATTGTCTCCTCTGCATCTGTTTTGCATAGAATCTAACATATAACAAATTTTGACAATCATGCTCAGCAAGCATTCTGTTTTGTTGGGCCTGCATTGTATTTAAGAAAAAAAAAAAAAATCAGGGGCACCTGGGTGGCTCAGTTGGTTAAGTGGCCAACTTTTTTTTTTTTTTTTTAAGATTTTATTTATTTGAGAGAAAGAGTAAGGACAAGCATGGGTAAGCATAGAGAGAGAAATAAACTCCCCACTGAGAAAGAAAGCCTGATGTGGGGCTGGATCCCAGGATCCTGAGATCATGAACTCAACTGAAGGCAGATGTTCAACTGACTAAGCCACTGAGGTACCCCTAAGCTGCCAAATCTTAATTTCAGCTCTGGGTCCTAAGATGGAGTCCCATGTTGGGCTCTGTGCTCAGTGAGGAGTCTGCTCGAAGATTCTCTCTCTCCTTCTTTCTTGGCCCCTCCCCCACTTGTATGCATTCTCTCTAAAATAAATAAATCTTTAAAAAATAATAAAAGCCTTCATTTAGAATATAAATGGCTTTAATTAAGCAGATAACCTATTCATGATCAAACTTTTGGCGTTGATTGTTCATTAGACATTTGAGATTATAATCCTATGTAAACATTCAACGAATATATATTGAATAAATAGATCAATGAATATATATTTTCAAGTGTGGTAAGTCTGTCTTGGATGACTAAGCTGATGGTAGTATTATGCACTAAGATTGGAAATAAAGGAAGAGAAACAAGTTTCAAGGAGAAGATCCATTCAGTTTGAGATACTGTGAATTTGTCGTCTTTCTGTGGGACATTAAGGTGGTTACCAAAAGAGATGAAAAACAGAGATACAGATTTGTGAGAAGGAGGTTGAAGTCGTGTGTCACAGAATAAGCAATTGCCCTACAGGTATCTCCTCCCCGTACCAACCCACCCCCACCCCCCACCAACACACATGCTCAAGATTCCCATCCTGCTCACCTAAGGGCTTCCAACTGCAAGCACCTGTGACTCCACTGTGAGCCCATTTTGGGGTGAGCTGGCCACCTATGAGGGTAATGGGGAGTGACTGTTAACAGGTATAGAGTTTCATAATAAAAATAGTTTCAATAATAAAAATATTCTGAAATTAGATAGTAGTGATGTTGCGTGACTTTATGAACATACTAAAACTCAGTAAATTGTACACTTTAAAAATGTGAAAAAAGTGTCTGCAAGTAAGTGGGTGAATAAATGGGTGTCTGGAAGGACGGTTTGCCTTGTAATTGGGGGAGGGGTCAGTCAGGTAGGTTGCCAGGGTGATAATGGGTGCACAGATTGTGGAAGATAAGGTGAAAGAGGTAGGAAACAACCAGACCATGAGGGAGCCTCATTTTCTATCCCAATGTTCCCACACTCTAGCTAGAAAGCAATATGTAAACATCTTTTCATGATACATATAATTTTTTATGGCACATAATAATACCTAGCATTTCTAAAACATATTCAGACCAAGTGTTTGCTTTATTACTAGACCTACTTAATCCATATTCCCAGCTAACCCCTAAGTTGTTCATTCTCTTTTTTAAAAAGTTTTTATTTAAATTCCAGTTATTAACATACAGTGTAATATTAATCTCAGGTATAAGTTGTTCATTCTCAATCTTCTTGACTTATTGGAATTACCTAAAACTTTTAGTATAAAAATTCAATTTACTGAGCTTTACCTTCAGACACAGGAGGTACGGTCAGTATGTCTGAATATATAATAAGGCCCAACCCCCTGGGATTTGCAATGTCAATGGTTCCATGCTATACGGGGCGCCTGGGTGTCTTAGTCGTTAAGCGTCTGCCCTTGGCTCAGGTCAGGATCCTGGGGTCCTGGGATTGAGCCCTGCATCTGGCTCACTGCTCAGCAGGAAGCCTGCTTCTCCCTCTCCCATCCCATTCTGCCTGTTTGTATTCCCTCTCTCACTATCTCTGACCAAAGAAAACCCAAAACCAAACCAAAACAAAAACAGTTAATTTGTTTAAACAAATTTTAAAAAAGCAACTTAAAAGAAACAACACCACTGCTATACAAAGATAAATAGGGGACGCCTGGGTGGCTCAGTTGGTTAAGCAGCTGCCTTCGGCTCAGGTCATGATCCCACCGTCCTGGGATTGAGTCCCACATCGGGCTCCTTGCTCGGCAGGGAGCCTGCTTCTCCATCTGCCTCTGCCTGCCTCTCTGCCTGTGCTCGTTCGCTCTCTCTCTCTGACAAATAAATAAATAAAATCTTAAAAAAAAAAAAGATAAATAGATCTATAATATAGGGTATAATGTTATAGCACAAGAAGTTCCCATTTCTTTGGGATCACAGTGCCTTTAGTGTCTTAATCATTTCCTTCATGGTTCCCAGGCCCAAAGAAATATTTAACACTTCCATTTTGTCTTACAAATTTATGTTCAAACAACCTAGCACTCTTGTGCGTTGCTCCATTTCTCAAACCTTGGATCAGATCAGACATGATCCTTCTCATTTCCTGTTTCACAGTGAAATGGTGAGGTACCTGCTTTTTATTACAGCAACCGCTGAAAATTCAGCTTCACAAAGAAACGATGCATTGAGAGAAATACAGTGATCTAATGTTGAAACTACGAACTCTCTCAAGCTACTGGCTTGTATGATGCGTGGAAAATGTCTGTGTTTCCTTCAAAAATTTGAAGTATACTTGACCTACCCCTGTATTCACTACACCAACCTGACATGCTCAACATAGTTTGGAACTGCAGTTTTTTCTAGTAAAAAAGGGCAGAAAAAAATCTACAATAAAAAGCATGCTGACTTTTATTTTGTATTTTAGTAAGACCTATTGCCTGAGCCAACTACTACATCCGTTGTCAGAGTCCAGATGGACAATATGGCATTTGTAAGTATGCTGTAGAATGCCAGAACATCAGTAAATCAGCACATCTCTCTTGGCTCTTCATCTAAACTAGCTTGCCTTATCCTAGTGTCCCTTTCACTCAACAAATACCTCCTGTGTACTTAAGTTGCAGACACTGGGCTAGATGTAGGAGATAAAAGGGAGAATAAGATGTAATTTTTCCCTTTGAGAATTTACAGGCTTCAGCTTGTATCCCAGTGATTCATAAAATGTCCCTACCATTCTGCCCAGTCCTTTAGCATAACTCTATATACCTTTCTGCTGTTTGTGGCGGTGATTTTTAGATTTTTCCTTGGCTTCAAACTTTCTACTCCAAGGGCAAAACTGTTTTTAACCTCTCACTATTTCATACTCCTAGAGCTCCCATGGTGTGACATACCAGGAACCAATCGGACCATGAGAAAATCTGGAATTCTTTAAAGTATCTAAAATAGTATGATTTTATCACTCCACATTTAACTTCTCAACTGCAGTTAATCACTTTAAGGTAGCAAGTCACTCACTCATTCCTGCTCTCACAGGAATCATTACATAGAGCTCTTCTCTGATTCGCGATTCAGAGAATCAGTGTGGAACATTCTGTATTTCTCTAGTTTTGTGCCTTATGGTTTCTAAGTGACCTCATAGTTGATGGAGAGTTAGTGAAAAGATGGTAAAAACAGGACCATGCCTTCCTTAACACTCGTGGGAAGGTTTTTGTATTAAGTAGCAGAGTTGTAATGAAAACTTTGAACCATTTGTTGTATGTCATACTCTGGGAAAATGCTTGGGACTTATTTTTCTTTTAAAGTTAAAAAAAATCCCATAGCCAAATTTTAAGTTATAGATGTTATTTATTGTCATGTACTACTTGATAATTTTTTGTATAATTATTTGTATTTTATTACAGTATTTATTTTTCCCCTTCTCCTGAGTTTTGTAGCTGGGAAACAAAAAATCTCAGAGGGATCTGGTATTTTCTGTGTCACTCTGTACTCTCCAATTCCTATTTTGGACTTCAGAAAGGTGACAGTGAGACTTGTCCAACATTTATGAAAGCACAATTTCTTACTTTTGGTTTTATTTTTTTATTTTTTATTAGAAAGGTATTTTTCCTATAAATGGAGACATTAGCTGCAAAGTTATTTTAATCATGATAATATAGTTTTCTGATATACATATGATTGGAACTGTATTATAGCACAGTCACTGTATTAAATGAGAATGATTTAAAAGTTAAGCACACCTCAGTTCAAAATTAAACATTCTTCATTCATTAAAGAGGCACAACTACATGAAAACATAATGAAGTCTTTGAGATATATTTGTTGTGGCATTTTACTTTAATAAAATGTTATAGATAGAATGTACCTAGAGATAATCTAATCCAATCTGCTCGAAATTTTCCTTAGTGAGCCATAATGTTACTAAAACTGAATGTATAAAATTGAGTTTATTTTATATTATAGGCTTAACGTGGCAGTAGCAACTTAATATGCCAAATTTGTGTTACTGACATTTGCACTAATTTATTATTGCCAGCATCATCCTTGTAGGATTTAAGATACAAATATTAAATGTGGGTAGTCGGTGTTCAATCTAAATGGACTTGCCAATCTATAAAGGCATTAAGTGGTTCGTAAACAATGAGATAGTTGCATAGTGTGTTAGTATTTGCACTTTAAATGTCACCCACAAAGTTCCTTGTGGATTACTCTTGCATGTGTTTCTTTTTTTTTTTTTTTAATTTTATTTATTTATTTGACAGAGATCACAAGTAGCCAGAGGAGGCAGGCAGAGAGAGGGGGGAGCAGGCTCCTTGCCGAGCAGAGAGCCCAATGCGGGGCTCGATCCCAGAACCCTGGGACCATGACCTGAGCTGAAGGCAGAGGCTTTAACCCATTGAGCCACCCAGGAGCCCTGCATCTGTTTATTTCTTTGGCTAGAGAATAAACGCTATTGACAAGTGCTACAAGAGTAGATTAAGTGGAATTTTATACAGAAATGTGCTTTGGAAACTAGAATCCCCAATTAATATTTATATATTAGTTGTTAACATTCTTTAAAAAGTATTCTAAGGTTAAAACAAACAAGGAAATAAACAAAAAGCTTGATCTACTTGGATAGTTTATAACAATGTGTATTCCAGGTTCAATTCATCTATGCCTCTGGAATGTGTTCTTACTCTGAGGTATTTATTTAAACCTCTACTTCAGTTGGCTTATTCTGCTCTGACAACTGTTCTTAGACAGAAGGTCTAAGGGGGGCTTTGGGGAGCTTTTTGGGGGGCCTTTTTCAATGAACTTGTTACCAATATTAAAGAATACATATATATGTCAGAGTTTGGTAACAATGAAAAATTAAATAATTAGGGTTAATCTCCTTGCATTGCAGAGACGTGGGGAAGAGGAGTAGAGTTAGATATGCTCTCATGTGAGCTACAAAACAGCATGTGGTAGAAATGATTAGGAATGTGATTAGGAAACACTCCAACCTGCTACCATAGCATCAGAGCTTTTTAGACCTTACTTTTGACACTGATTTTATTTTGTAATTTGGTTTCCAGGGATTGTATAATCATATTCAAATTTCTAATTGCAGCAACCACTTTCTTTTTTATGGATATAGCAACGAAGTTGGTGCCACACCTATTGTAGTTTTTCAGTTAATACTATTAGAAACATTTATTATTCTCAATTTTAGCACTATGTCTCATAAAACATTTTTATCACAGCAACACAGGTTTTTCATAATTTTAAATAAATTTTGTCACTGAAGTGTGTATATATTTGATTTTTTCTGAATAACCTAACCCTTTTTTACTAAACTTCAAAAACACTATTTGTTTATTTAGTCCTTATTTTTTTCCATCAAAGAATATCATTATCCAACTATGTGCCTTTCTCTTACTTTATAGTGCAATTACAGATCTGTATGATACTTCACTTTTAATGTGAAAACACTGTGCCAATGCAGGATTAAACATTTATTAAAAAGTCATGCTCAATCAAGAAACAATACTTGATCTAGTGAGTGTTAAAATAAGATTAAAAAAAGAAAAAGACAAAAAAAGAAATAAAGAAGCAAGCAGTGGCAAGGATTTATCTCCTATACTTCAGGGAAAAAGAAGGAAATAAATACTAAGATAAAAATAAGATTTTTAGTCGTCATTTTTTTTGGTAATTGTACTGAATTTTAAAACTTTGAAATCTTATTAGGTACAATAGCAAGGACTTTCGAGGAGGAAATTTGAAAGAGTTCTGATGATATGATCATAGTTAATTTTGGAAGTTAAAGAAAAGGGCTCCATGATAATAATCATTATCCTTTCCTCTGCAAGTGTAGAATTATAGTTCATTTTAATGGCTTTTCTTTTAGCTTAGGTAGCTATTTAATGAAGAACTGTTTTTTGTTTGTTTCTTGTGTTTTGTTTTTTTGAAGAGCTGTTCTTATGTGAAAATCCACATTAATGTGCTCATCTAGTGGTCTTGTGTTTCTCTTCGAACAGACTATTTCTTTGGGATTGTTCCTTTTCCCAGGATATTGTCCTTTTTTAAATTGCTCTGTTCCTCAACCTATTGTGTTACTTCCTAGAAGTATATGCAAATATGAGATAAAATCATAAGAAGGATTTACTCCTCATAATAGAATTTAGGCTGAAGTAAAATGAAGTATTGGAAGGTGGGGCAAGTAGCAGCATCCCCTTCTAGGTTTGCTTTAAATGTACTTGGAAGTCCAAGTTTGGGGAGACTGAGAGTGTAGTATTTGGTTTCAATATTGGTTGAGGTAGGGAGTGACTTTTAACATGGCGCCATTGCATAAGCCAAGGTACACAGAGACAGGATCCAAATGGATCATAACTCATAGTGCCAAGAAGATAGTAGAGCAGGCGACTAAAACATGAAAGCGTATGAATGCTGAGTTGAATTTTCCAGGCATTTGGCATAGACTTGGTTCTGCTGATACTATATTTGGAAAAGAATGGCATTAATTTTGTGAGGACAATGAAATAAATGAACAATACATATAAAAAATGGTGTTCTTTTCTCTTTTGAAGGAATGTTTTGATTCAAATTAAAAATCTTTTAAGATAACTGCAAAAAAACCTTTATATCAATATATTTTAGAATCAGAAACAAAATATTTTGAAAATAAGGTAATTTACCATTACCTTAGAAAAATTGTAGGAGCATGTATATAATTTCTACAACTTTATAATAAGTGGTCTAACGCCATCACTTTTGCTTTCAGCTTAAAACGACAGATTGAATATTCAAGACAGAAAGAAAAACCAATGGTACAAAGGAGAGACATTACAGAATTCAAAACCAGATGGAGAAATAGCCCTTACAAAAGGAGATGCAGGGGTTCCTGAGTGGCTCAGTGGGTTAAGCCTCTGCCTTTGGCTCAGGTCATGATCCCAGGATTCTGGGATCGAGTACCCCATCGGGCTCTCTTCCTCCTCTCTCTCTCTCTGCCTACCTCTCTGCCTACTTGCGATCTCTGTCAAATAAATAGATAATTTTTTTAAAAAAAGGAGATGCAATTACTGTTCTTACAGTAAGGAAGGACAAGAGAATGAATATGAATAAGAAAAGAATATGGATTTTGGAATTAGATTAAAAATATGTTAACAGTGTAGAGCTTATAGTAATTTTCAGTTTTTTTCTTAATCTTATTCTCAGAATATTCTATGACAATCATAAATCAATTGTGTTCCTTTCTTTCTTTCTTTCTTTCTTTCTTTCTTTCTTTTTTTTCTTTCTTTCTTTCTTTCTTTATTTATTTTAAGGATTTTCTTTATTACAGTGACAGAGGGAACACAAGTAGGGAGAATGGGAGAGGGAGAAGCAGACTCCCTGCAATGCAGTCAGTGAGTCCAATGTGGGGCTGGATCCGAGGACCCTGGGATCACAACCAGAATCGAAGGCAGACGCTTAACGGCTGAACCACCCAGATGCCCCTCAGTTGTGTAATTTTAAAAGAGGAAAAAATTATATTGTAAAATTTCCTACTCTAAATCTCATTTTGGTAAAGATAACCTCAAATTTTCTAATGCACAGTTATCATTTTTGAAATTATTAATTTAAATACATTTAGTGAATCATTTTATTTTCAAAGATATTAAACAGATATTATTGAGGCCATTTTGATGATAGTTATTTTCTGCATGTTTAGTATTTTGTTTTTTTTCCTTCAGAAATGGTTTGCAGATGCTTTAATATTTATGTCAGCCTTCATGCCTGGATAGTTTCTACTTGTACAATGATAATTTTATAAAATATACATCTGTTTTGTTAAGGAATTTCTCCATCTGTCAGGAAATTGTCTGGACCTTTACATTAACCAAAAAAACAATAACTTAAAAAAAAAAACCTAAATATATATTCACTCTTAAACAAGGATCTCAGGATTCCTTTGTTCCCTTATTTCTTATATTCCCTTTTCTAACCCAATCACCATCTTTGGTCCTTCCACATTTCTGTATTTGTTCATGCTTTATTTATTTGCATAAATAAAATTTTATTAGTTCTTGGGTTAGAATAGGAAAAAAATTACATATCTTAAAAAATCCACATCTTTTTCACTGACAGTTTTGATATTATAGTGTGTTTTTACAATAGAAAGTATAATTTTAAAAAGATGATAGTGCAGGGCACCTGGGTGGCTTAGTTGGTTAGGCATCTGCCTTTGTTCATATCATGGTTTTAGGGTCCTGGGATGGAGTCCTGCATAAGGCTTCCTGCTTGGCTTGGTCTGCTTCTCCCTCTCTCTCTGCCTGCTGCTCTCCCTGCCTGTGCTCTCTCTCTATCTGAAAAATAAAGAAATAAAATCTTAAAAAAAAAAGATGATAGCATAGGGTGTCTAAGTGGCTCAGTCAGTTAAGCATCTACCTTCAGCTCAGGTCATGATCCCAGGGTCCTGGATTCAAGTCCCACAGGTTCCCTGATCAGTGAGGACTATGCTTCTCCCTTTCCTTCTGCCCCTCCCCCACTCTCATGCTCTCTCTTAAATAAATAAAAGTTATTAAAAAAATAAATGATCGTGCTTAAACATGGGCCAATATAATCACAGTGAAGATCAACACTTGTTTTTCAAGGTATGTCATTGCATATAATATGCTTGATGATTCCATACTTTGAAATTAAAAATGTGTTCAATCATTTATTTTGGAAAGTTCTATCAGATTGAGTATCCTACCAATATAGAAATATATACTTTTAATGAAACTTAGCTGTAAGTTTTTTTTAAGTTTGACTCAAACATTAAAACAGTTCATAAAATGAAAACAGCGAATTTGCTCAAGATATCAATTTTTTAGATATTACTAAGCCTGGATTCTTCTGAAAAGACCTCCTATTCCATTGATTTCTGCCCTCTCTGTGTTGTTTTATACTTTTATATTTTCCTTCTAGAGTCCGTTAGAGCGTAGCTGTGATCCAAGATGGAGTCATTTGCAGATGCCCAGACTCTTTACTTAGATAGTGGGAAAAAAATTAACAGCTTTCATTGTTATTTCCATAATTGAGAGGAATAATTGAGTGCTCAATATATGTTAGTAACTGTGTTATGTATTACATATTACAAATGATATGTCATCACATGATCATAGGTGACGCTTTCAGACATTTTTTACCTTCTCAAACTCATAAAACTGGAAAAAAGAAGTTAGGATTTGAAATTTCTTTGAGTCTCTTTAGCTTCAACTATTAGCCACAGCTCTAACCATTGTAGTCACTGGTACTGTTAATCTTTGAGTGCATAAGGGAGTGGGACCGTCACTGGTCATCTTTGAGATAGTAGCAGAGCATGTACATGCTTATCATTGGAAAGTGCATGTCTCCAAGCTGTGTATTTGTTTTCTATAATTAAAAGAAGCTCAAACACTTCCTACTTAAAGAAGATGCAGTTTCTTTCTTTTAGCAAGAAGACTGTGGCTAAACTAGAATATTATAATAAAATACAAATACAGTGACAGAGTGACCTTGACAGAATTATTAATCATTAATTGAGAAGATAGTAATTAAAATTATTTCCAGACCAGGTCCTATAATAAGACCTTTTTTTTTAAACTTATCACTGGTTTCTAACCACTAACCTCTCTAATACAAGTTAACATATCATCTCCATAAGAGCAAAGATCACTGCAATAGTTTGTTAACCAAACTCCTTCCTTCCACCTTTGCTCCCTTAAAGTTTTTTCTTCACCTAGCAGCCAATATGATTGCTTTAAAACATAAAGTAACATAATGTCATTCCTTCACTTCACGATCCTATAACAACTGTCCAATTCTCCCAGAATAAAGGTAAAAATCCTTACTGTGCTTGCGAATTCATAAATAATCTGCCCCTAATCTCTAATCACATCCTTAACTAAATTTCATGCCCTGGTCTCCTTCATTTGCTTTGTTCTAATCACATTACTTTCCTCACTGTTTCTAGAACACAGCAAACGGTTCATATGGTAGGAGGTGAGTCCATGGGAGTTATAAAGAATTTAAATAACTTTCAGAGAGTATCTTACCCAAGAATCATTTGTCCAGTTATAGGTATGTGGTAGCTCTGGAATAAGGCATTTTAGATCCTATATCTGCATTATTAAACATATATATTTAACTTTATTATGCATATATAGTAGAGATACTTATTCAGTCTCTCTCTCTCTCTCTCTCTCTCTCTCTATATATATATATATATGTATGTGTGTGTGTGTGTGTGTGTGTGTGTATTTTTAATAAATTGCTATATAATAAGATATGTTTGAGAGGTTGGGAAAAAATAGGTAAGTGCCTGGAGTTTTTTTCTTAGTAGAATCAAAGATGCAATGAGTAGATAAATATACAATGTATTAGATAATGTATAAGAAATAACATGGAGGAAGCTTATGGATTAGGAGGAGTTATTTTATAGATAATAGCTAAAGAGGACCTCATGGGTAATTTTACCTATGAACAAAAAACAGAAGTGAGAATGTAGCAGCTGTGGACTCCTAGAGAAAGCATTTTTTCCAGACTAACATAAGAATAAATGTAAAGACCTCGAGGCAAGTGCATGTTTAATATTTTCAAGCCAGAGCAAGGAAGCCAGTGTGCCAAATAATAGGAAGAAAGTGGTGGGAAATGAGTTCTGAAAATTAGCACAGACAGATCACATAGGCCATTGTCAGGGCACTGCCTCTACTCTCAGTAAAACGAGGAAGCATTAGAAGATTTGACACAGAAGAAAGGCATAATTTGAGCAATCTTCTAAAACGATTGCTACAGATGCTATTTAAGGAGAGATTGCAGGGAGTCAAGAGCAGAAACAGGAAAGCAACAACAGGGCAAAAGTACTATTGGCAATAACACAGATGAGAAATTACAGTGGCTTGGATCAAGGTGGTAACACTGTAGGGGTGAAAAATATTAGATTCTTGATTTTGAAAGTATTCATAACAGGATTTGCTCAATGAGGTGGATGTGAAAAGTAAAAGATGAAGCAAGAATGACAACCAAGGTTTACAGTGTTCAAGTAGAAGGATAGAGTTTTTATTGACTAAGATGAGGAAGTAAGAAAGGGCAAAGAATTGGCTATTAGGTAAACTTTTAAGTCTGCTCAGGCTATAGAGCAGTCTAAATAAATCTTGGGGTCATTATGAAGTTCAAAATGACCCTACTCATTTATTTATTGGTTGTATGGGTATTTAATTCATTCAATTCACTGAATTGTGTATTTTGTACACTTTTCTGAGTGTGTTTTATATTTAAAAAGAACCACTTTTAAAAATGTATTCGAGGGACACCTAAGTGGCTCAGTCAGTTTAGCTTCTGCCTTCAGCTCAGGTCAAGATCCAAGGTTCCTGGTTTCAAGCCCGGCTTCTGGCTCCCTACTCAGCAGGGAGCCTGCTTCTCCCTTTGCCTCTCCCCTGCTCATGCTCTCTCTCATTCTTGGTCTTTCTCTCTCTCTCAAATAAAAAAATAAAATCTTGAAAAAGGTATTTGAGTATACGTTGACACACAGTGTTAGATTAGTTTCAGGGGCACCTGGGTGGCTCAGTGGGTTAAAGCTGCTGCCTTCGGCTCTGGTCATGATCCCAGGGTCGTGGGATCGAGCCCCATATCGGGCTCTCTGCTCTGCAGACAGCCTGCTTCCTCCTCTCTCTCTCTGCCTCTCTGCCTACTTGTGATCTCTGTCTGTCAAATAAATAAATAAAATATTTTAAAAAAATAGATTAGTTTCAGTGTATAACATAGTGGTACAATTTCTCTAGTGTAGCTACTATTTGCCACCATACAATACTAATAAAAATAGCTTACTATATTCCTTATGCTATGCCTTTTATTCTTGTGATTTATTAATCATGTAGATGGAAGTCTATATCTCCCACTCCCTTTCACCCATTCTTTTCTTTTTCTTTAAATTTCAATACAGTTTGCCAACATACAGTAGTACATCAATAGTTTCAGATGTAGAGTTCAGTACTTCATCAGTTGTGTATAACACCCAGTTCTCATCACATCACTTGCCCTCTTTAATGCCCATCACCTAGTTACCCATCCCGCTTACCCACCACCCCTCCAGCAATCCTCAGTTTTTTTCCTACAGTTAAGAGACTTTCATGGTTTTTCTCCCTCTCTGATGACTTCCCATTCAATTTTCCCTTCCTTCCCCTATGATCCTCTGTGCTGTTTCTTATATTCCTCATAGGCATGAGAACATATATCTTTCTCTGATTGACTTATTTCACTCAGTATAATATCCACCAGTTACATCCTTGTCGATATAAATGGTAAGTATTCATCCTTTCTGATACATACATATATATATATATATATATATATATATATATTGCAATATAACTTCTTTATCTATTCATCTGTTGATGGATACCTTGGCTCTTTCCACAGTTAGGCTATTGTGGAAATTGCTGCTATAAACATTGAGGTTTAGGTGCCCCTTTGTTTCACTACATCTGTATCTTTGAGATAAATATCTAGTAGTGCAATTGCTGGGTTATAGGATAGCTCTATTTTTAACTTATTGAGGAACCACTATACTGTTTTCCAGACTGGCTGTACCAGCTTGCACTCCCACCTACAGTGTAGGAGGACTCCCCTTTCTCCACATCTTTGCCAACATTTGCCATTTCCTGACTTGTCAGTTTTAGCCATAATGACCAGTGTGAGGTGGTATCTCATTGTGGTTTTGGTTTGTATTTCTCTTATGCCATGATTTTTTTATGTGTCTGTTGACAATTTGTATGTCTTCTTTGGAGAAACATCTGTTCATGTCTTCTACCCATTTCTTGACTGGATTCTTTGTATTTTGGATGTTAACTTTGATATGTTCTTTATACATCTTGGATACTAGCCCTTTATCTAATATGTTGTTTACAAATATCTTCTCTCATTCCATAGGTTGCCTTTTAGTTTTATTGGCTGTTTCCTTTGCTGTAAAGGAGCTTTTTATCTTGATGAAGTCTCAATAGTTCATTTTGCTTTTGTTTCCCTTGCCTTTGGAGACATGTTTAACAAGAAGTTGCTGCAGCCAAGGTCTAAGAGGTTGCTACTTATGTTCTTCTCTAAGATTTTGATGGATTCCTATCCCATGTTTAGGTCTTACATCCATTTTAAGTTTGAGTCTGGTGTAAGGAAATGATCCAGTTTTATTTTTCTATATATGGATGTCCAATTTTCCTAACACCATTTATTAAAGAGACTGTCATTTTTCCATTGGATATTCTTTCCTGCTTTGTCAAAGATTAGTTGACCATAGAGTTAAGGGCCCATTTCTGGGTTCTGTAGTCTGTTCCATTGATTTATGTGTCTGTTTTTATGCCAATAACCATACTGTCTTGGTGATTACAGCTTTGTAGTAAAGCTCAAAGTCCAACATTCTGATGCCGCTAGCTTTAGTTTTCTTTTTCCTCGTTCCTTTGGCTATTCAGGGTCTTTTCTGGTTCCATACAAATTTTAGGATTATTTATTCCAGTTCTGTGAAAAATGTTGATGGTATTTTGATAGGGATTGCATTGAGTGTGTAGATTATTCTGAGTAGCGTAGACATTTTAACAATAATTATTTTTCCAATCCACGAACATGGAACATTTTTCCATTTATTTGTGTCTTCCTCAATTTCTTTCCTAAATGTTCTGTAGATTTTAGAGTACAGAGCCTTTATCTCTTTGGTTAAGTTTATTTCTAGATATATTATGATTTTTGGTGCAATTGGAAATAGGATTGATTCCTTAATTTCTCTTTCTTCTGTCTCATTGTTAGTGCATAGAAATGCCACTGATTTCCATTGATTGATGCTATCAATTCCATTGACTTTATATCCTGCCACATTGCTGAATGCCTGTATGAGTTCTAGAAATTTTGAGGTGCAGTCTTTTGGGTTTTCCACATAAAGTATCATGACATTGGCAAAGAGTGAGTATTTGATTTCTTCTTTGCCAATTTGAATGCCTTTCATTTCTTTTTGTTACCTGATTGCTGAGGCTAGGATTTCTAGTACTATATTGAACAAGAGTGGTGAGAGTGGTCATCCCTATCATGTTCCTGACCTTAGGGGAAAGAGCTCAGTTTTTGTCACTGAAAATGATATTTGCTATGTCTCTTTCTTTCTTTCTTTCTTTCTTTCTTTCTTTCTTTCTTTCTTTCTTTCTTTCTTTCTTTTTCTTTCTTTTCTTCTCTAATCCTTTTAATGTATTGTTGGATCCTAAGATCCTATTGGCTTGTATTTTGGTGAGAATTTTCGCCTCTGTGTTCATCAAGGATATTGGTCTGTAATTCTCTTTTTTGATGGGATCCTTGTCTGGTTTTGGGATCAAGGTGATGCTGGCCTCATAAAATGAGTTTGGAAGTTTTCCTTCCATTTCTATTTTTTGGAACTGTTTCAGGAGAATAGGAATTAATTCTTTAAATGTTTGGTAGAATTCCCCTGGGAAACAGTCTGGCCCTGGGCTTTTGTTTGTTTGGAGATTTTTGATGACTGTTTCAACCTCCTTACTGGTTATGGGTCTGTTCAGGTTTTCTGTTTCTTCCTGGTTCAGTTGTGGTCATTTATATTCTCTAGGAATGCATCCATTTCTTCCAGATTGTCAAATTTGTTGGCGTAGAGTTGCTCATAGTATGTTCTTATAATTGTTTGTATTTCTTTGGTGTTGTTTGTGATCTCTCCTCTTTCATTCATGATTTTATTTATTTGGGACCTTTCTCTTTTTGTTTTGATAAGTCTGGCAAGGGGTTTATCAATCGTATTAATTCTTTCAAAGAACCAGCTCCTAGTTTTGTTGATTTGTTCTATTGTTTTTTTGGTTTCTATTTCATTGATTTCTGCTCTGATCTTTATTATTTCTCTTCTCTTGCTTGGTTTAAGGTTTATTTGCTGTTCTTTCTCCAGGTCCTTTAGGTGTAAGGTTAGCTTGTGTATTTGAGACTTTCCTAATTATTAGAGAAGGGCCCGTATTGCAATGCATTTCCCTCTTAGGATCATGTTTGCAACGTCCCAAAAGTTTTGAGCAGTTGTGTCTTCATTTTCATTTGTTTCCATTAGTTTATTTTTTTAATCCTTCTTTAATTTCCTGGTTGAACCATTCATTTCTTAGTAGGATGTTCTTAAACCATCATGCATTTGAGTTCCTTCCAAATTTCCTCTAGTAATTGAGTTCCAGTTTCAAAGCATTGTGGTCTGAAAATATGCAGGGAATGATCCTAGCCTTTTGATATTGGTTGAGACCTGATTTGTGACCCAGCAGCTGATCCATTTTGGAGAATGTTCCATGTGTACTTGAGAAGAATATGCATTCTGTTGCTTTAGGATGGAACATTCTGTATATATCTGTGAAGTCCATCTGGTCCAGTGTGTCATTCAAAGCCCTTGTTTCCTTATTGATCTTTTGCTTATATGATCTATCCATTGCTGTGACTGGGGTGTTAAAGTCCCCTAATATTATTGTATTATTATCAATGTGTTTCTTTAATTGTTGTTAATTGGTTTATATAATTTGCTACAACCAATTTAGGAGCATAACCATTTATAATTGCTAGATATTCTTTTTGCATAGACCCTTCAAGTATGATATAGTGCCCCTCTTCATCCCTTACTACAGTCTTTGGTTTAAAATCTAATTTGTCTGATACAAGCATTGCCTCACCAGCCTTCTTTTGATGTCCATTAGCACGATAAATAGTTCTCTATCCTCTCACTTTCAATCTGGAGCTGTCTTTGGATCTAAAATGAGTCTCTTGTAGATAGCATATGGATGGGGTTTGCTTTTTTATCCAGTATGATACCCTGTGTCTTTTGATTGGAGCATTTAGCCCATTTACATTCAGAGTGACTATTGAAAGATATAAATTTAGTGCCATTGTATGACCTGTAACATGCCTGTTTCTGTAGATTGTCTCTGTTTCTTTCTGGTCTATGTGACTTTTGGGCTATTCTTTCGCTTATAGGATGGCAAGACTTCCTTTTATAGTTCTTGCATTGCTGGTTAAGTGATCACAAATTCTTTTAGTTTCTTTTTGTCCTGGAAGCTCTCTATCTCTCCTTCCATTCTGAATGATGGACTTGTTGGGTAGAGTATTCTTGATTGTATACTTTTATCATTTGGTACCCTGAATATTTCATGCCAGCTCTTTCTGGCCTGGCATGTCTCTTTGGATATGTCTTCTGCCAGTCTAATGTTCCTACCCTTGCAAGTTAAGGACCTCCTGTCTTCAGCTGCTTTCAGGATTTTCTCTTATCACTGAAATCTGCAAACTTCACTATTATGTGTCAGGGTGTTGATCCATTTTATTGATTTTTGAGGGGGATTCTCTGTAATTCCTGAACTTGAATCTCTGTTTCCTTCCCCATATTAGAGAAGTTTTCAGCTACGATTTGTTCAAATATACCTAATGCTTTTCTTTCTTCTTCCTCTGGGAACAAAGTAATTCTAAAATTGTTTCACTTTATGGTGTTGCTGATTTCTCAAAACCTCCCCTCATAGCCCATTAGTCATTTTTTGCTCTTTTGCTCAGCATTCTTCTTTCCATCATTTTGTCTTCTATGCCATTGACTCTCACTTCTGTATCATTTACACTAGCTATTAGAGCATCCATTTTAGCCTACATCTCAGTTAAGGGATTTTTAATTTCAGCCTGATTAGATTTAATTTCTGCACTAAGAGATTCTCTAGTGTGTTTTCTGCTGTTTTTCAAGCCCACCTAGGAACTTTATAATTATTATTCTGAGTTTAATTTCTGGCATTTTACTTATATCCATTTCAATTAGATCTATGGCAGAGAGAATTATCTCTAGTTCTTTTTTTTTTTTTGTTATGAATTTCTCCTTCTAGTCATTTTGTCCAGAGAAGAACAGATGAACAAGAGAACAAAATGACAAATAGCAACCATAACCCATATATGACAGTGAAAGTAAGCCAAAAATGAAGAATATATCTGTAAATTGTAAATGTAAAAATGAAAATTAAAAAAGATGTAAAAACATAGATTTTATAAAATGAGAAACTAGTTGAAAAGTAAAAAAAAAAAAAGGAAAAAATAAGAGATTTTAAACTGAAAGGCTACAGATTCATGAGAGAAGAAAAACCTCAAATTCTATATACTCTTTTCCCCTACTGCAGAATTTTTTTCAGTTCTGAGTGATCCATAAATTTGGTACGTGGCTGATGTTCCTGCTAATCTTCTGGGGGAGGGGCCTGCTGCCCAGATTCTCAGGTGTCTTTGTTGGGCAGAGTTGCATGGCCCCTGGCCAGGGAGCTAAGCTCAGTGTAACCTGCTTTGGGTTGCTCTATGTGGCATTTGTTCCTTATGGGCTTTTTATTCCACTTTAGAGGATGATAAATAAATAAATAAATAAATAACACCAAAAAATGGCAGTGCCCAGATCTCCAGCCCTGGAGCTAAATGATCTTGGCTCCCACTCTTCAGCGCTCAGTCAGGGAAAAGCAGTCAAACACCTTTGTGTAGTCACAGTCTGGAGACTCCTGCAGTGCACACCCACACCAATCCTCCCAGGGGATGGAGTGGGTATTTTACGGCAGCCTAATGCTTTCTTGGCCCCTGCTCCATGAACAACAGTTGCCCGATGGTAGGGGAAACTGCACCACTCCTCCCTGGGGGAAGGAGGTTCATGCAGGGGTTTTGCTGCTTGTTGGGCCCCTGCTTGGAGAGCGATCCCTGGATAGAGCTGCTATTCATGGTTTATGGCAACACCAAGCTGAGAGCCCACTACTGGCCTCACTGATTGCAGGGGCTTCCCTGCTCCAATGCCTTGGAACTCTGCCACATTCAGGTACCCATGTTCTTTCTGTGACCCCATGGATCCTGAGACCACACTGTCCCATCTAGGGTTCTGCTCTTTGCCACTTGAGCACCTTTCAGGCAGGGATGTCCCTCACAGGAACAGATTTCTAAAAGTTCTGATTTTGTGCTTCACCGCTGTATCACATTCCAGTAGCCAGCTTTTGAAGGCTCTCTCCCCCTGCAGTTTATCTTCCCATATATCCTCTCAAATTCACTTCTCCATACCTCCTACCTTGCAAAAAGTGGTCAGTTTTCTATTTTTAGATTTGCAGAAATTATTTTCTTGGACCTCAGATTGAATTTACAGGTGTTCAGAATGACTTGATAGATATCTAGCTGAATTTAAGGGACCAGATGAAATGAGGGCCCCCTACTCTTCTGCCATTTTCCCTTCTTCTCTCCCCTTCACCCATTTTCTCCTTGTCCCCTTCACATACTTGTTATCTGGTATCCATCAGTTCTTTGTATTTATAGGTCGCATTCTGTTGTTTGTTTATTCATTTTTTTTATTTAAATATTTTTATTTATTTATATGAGAGAGAGTATGAGCGAGGAGAAGGTCAGAGAGAGAAGCAGACTCCCCGTGGAGCTGAGAGCCCGATGCGGGACTCGATCCCAGGACTCCAGGATCATGACCTGGGCTGAAGGCAGTCGCTCAACCAACTGAGCCACCCAGGCGCCCCTGTTTATTCATTTTTTAATATTCCACATATGAGTGAAATCATGGTATTTGTCTCTCCCTACCTGACTTATTTCATTTAGTGTAATACCTTCTAGGTCCATCCATGTTGTTGCAAATGGCACAGCCTCATCTTTTTATGGCTGTGTAATATTCATTTGTATTTATACCATATTTGCCCTATCTACTTGTTTACAGATGGGCATTCAGTTTGCTTCCATATCTTGGGTACTGTAAATTATACTGCATATATCTTGTTTTTAAGATTTTATTTATTTATTTGACAGACAGAGAACACAAGTAGGCAGAGAGGCAAACAGAGAGAGAGGGGGAAGCAGGCTTCCCACTGAGCAGAGAGCCCGATGCAGGGCTCGATTCCAGGACCCTGGGATCATAACCCAAGCTGAAGGCAGAGGCTTTAAGCCACTGAGCCACCCAGGCGCCCCTGCATATATCTTTTTGAGTTAGTGTTTTTGTTTTCTTTGGGTAAATACTCAGTGGAGTCACTGGATCATATGGTAATTCTATTTTTAATTTCTTGAGGAAACTCCATACTATTTTCCACTGTGACTGTACCAGTTCACATTCCCACCTTTTTAAAAGGAAACAGTGAGAGAAGAAAGAAAGAAAATGCCTTTATTTATTACTTTATTTTTTATTGTGAGTTGATATTCGAGGATTTTAAGAAATATATGGTAGTTTTTTTTGTTTGTTGGTTGTTTTTGTTTTTTTTTTTAACTTCAGCAAACATCCAGTACTCTTAGAAATTAGGGTTCTAAAAATGATCATTATTAACTTCACTTTCAGTAGAAAGGGAAGCAAAATTGCAGTAGGTTAAGTAATAAATGATGGTTGAATTTTTTATAGAAGACAGTCAACATAATTTTGCAGCTCTAAATAATTATCAATTGATTGATTGATCTGAAGATACTGATCCAAATAAATATATTAAAAAATACCTGCTGGAAAAGTATTGCAGTGAAAATAAATGCTGAGACTCAAGTCAGGAAGATGACTTTTGCTTCATATTTACCAACTTCTTAGGATTAGAGATTTAATCATTTACTTAATGTTGGCTCCACAACTGATAACAAGACCATTAAATTTGATGGTACCTTTCTCTAGTGCCTACCAACATTTGCATGTTATTGACTTACAACAGATTTGTATATATATATATATGTCTTATAATATATATTTATAAAAGTTTTATTTTCATATTTTGTTTTCCCAGTAAAAAGATAATTTTTGCCACTATGAAACTTTCTGATCTATTAGATGTAACCAGTAAAATGGGGACTAATTTTTTTGTTATATTCTTCTAATTCTGTTTTTTTTTTTTAATACTCTGCTTGATTTTAGCCTTGGATCAACTGTGCAATTCTCTTGTGATGAAGATTATGTCCTACAAGGTGCTAAGAGCATCACCTGTCAACGGATAGCTGAAGTCTTTGCTGCTTGGAGTGATCACAGGCCTGTATGTAAAGGTAAAGAAAAACCTTTAAAATCAAAATGCTCTCTTAACAACATTTTAACAGTGTGAACTTTGTTCCATGAGCATACGTTTCAGTTAAATCTTTGAGCTGTAATGCAGTCTTTAAGGAAATACTTAACCCATGTACTTAACAATATTTGTTGAAGACCTCTGATATGTGAACTGCTGTGTTAGGTTTCCAAGGAGTTCCCAATGTAATAATTATATAAATATGCAATACAATGCACTGGTGACTCTCTGGCTTCCCATATTACCAGTAACTGCAGATAAGATTTGTTCTTATCACCTTTCTACAAATTAAGCATTTCCATATAAATTAAATAAAGCCCTTGTTTTCTAAATTTTATTAAGTAATGCTTGAAAATGCCTCCTCTAGACTTACTGGCACTCTTAATTGCTTTTTTGTTGTTGTTGTTGTTATTTTTTGTAAGATTTTATTTATTTGAGAGAGAGAGAGAGCACAAGCAAGGTGAAGGGCAAAGAGAGAAGCAGACACCCTGCTGAGCAGGGAACCCAATGAAGGATTTGATCCCACAACTCCGGGATCATGACATGAGCAGAAGGCAGATGCTTAATGACTGAGCCACCCAGGCACCCCTGTTGTTGTTATTTTTAATAATGGCATCTCTGAATGTTTCAGTGTCTTAGTACTCATAATTTCATTATCAATTCTTCACTCTCAGAGAACATTTTCAGTGAGTCAACACACTCTATAGATTCCCCTCAGGTGTATTAAGAGTGTTCTCAGGGGACTAGCGAAAAGACAGATTTGAGAGCTACTCTAAAGGGACAAAGAGAAAGTATCTGACTACTGTCTGGATATGGAAAAAGAAAGGGACAAGAAAGAATCAAAGATGATACCCAAAGAGGAGCCCATGAGATCAGAGAAATCTTATGCTGCTAATAAGTATGAAGAAACTGAAAAATGGAGTTGTATGGAAGATTATCCAGTCACTACAACATTGTCATCATTAGTAACACTTTTAGACACTTCCTCTGGGAAATCATTGAGCCCTAACCACTGCATATACTGTCTTATTCAATCCCGAAAACAAACTGATTGAGACACAATTGTCTCCATTTTAGAAATGAAAAAGTAAGACGTAAAGAGAAATAGCACTTTCCCAACTTCAAGTACTTGGAAAATAGCAAAGTCCTTAAGACTTCATAGAATGGGAAGAAAAGCCAGATTTCAGAACATTAGTGGGAGAATATAAAATGATAAAATGGAAGCAACAGGTATCTTCCACTTGCTTGGCAATGGCAAACCATAGTAGGAAGAAGAGAGAATCTAGATGCTTCTCAGGTTTAAATAAAACTTTTCTGTTGCAGGTAGATGTCTACTCATGACCTATCTAATTTTCAAAGGCTTTGAAAATGACATATGGTGAAATAACATTAAAAAGAAATAATGAAATGGGGATAATAAAATAAGGCAAAATAGTTCCATGTTCCTAAATAAAAGTTTATATACAAGTTAGTAGACAACTTTTTTTAAAGATTTTATTTATTTATTTGACAGAGAGAGAGATCACAAGTAGGCAGAGTGGCACAGAAGCAGGCTTCCTGCTGAGCAGGGAGCCCGATGTAGGGCTTGATCTCAGGACCCTGAGACCATGACCTGAGGCTAAGGCAGAGGCTTAACCCACTGAGCCACCCAGGTGCCCCTAGTAGACAACATTTAACAATGTTAGACTTAAATATGACAGCTGCTGAACAAACAGGGAAACCTGTTTTTATACAAATTGTTGTCTATAAAATACATGTATAACAGTGATACACAAAAAAACAAAATTTTTCCTGGCTTTGAGGTCTGAAATGCCTTGCATTGTTTTTTTATAAAGTAGACACTGAAAGATAGTTACTGTGGGAGTGACTTTCATCAATGTTCAGGCAATGAATAAAACAGTAAACTGTATCAAGTTGGCTTTTTATGATGTCCTCTACTCAAGACAAATTATAGTTATAAAGGACAACGTAGTGAAAATCATGGTTTCAAATGGTGTAATCCAAGTATCCTGCTTCAGTTTTTCATAAATTAGATGTATGAACTTTTTGATGGCAAAAAAGAATGGAAAAAAATAGAGAGTAGAATCAAGAAAAAAAAGATTAATGTTAATGCAGAAACAAAACCTCACACAAGAATAAAAGTTACAGCCAGATCATGGAATTTAAGGTCTACATAAAGTAAGATTGAGACTATAAACCATCTTTTTTCATTCAAGACTCTCATTTCAATAAAAAGAATGAATCATATTTATTATGACTGTAAATTGTTCAAAGACAGAAATAATGTTACATTACTTTGTTATGTTTTATAAACCCTATAACAGAAAGAGAAGCTCTGTGCTGGCTTCAATCTCAAGAAATATTCATTGAAAATTAATGTATAATTATTTTTTTTATTCCAAGATGTATGATGATATATATCAACATTAGTGGGAAGGCACAAAGTGTACATATTCAAGATTCATATCTTGATGTTATTTCATCTAAATTTTACATCTTTTCTGCAGATACCAATCATTGATACATAGCTTTATTCGTTCCTTGCATGCAGGCATATGTGTCTATGGTTTATAAAGTACATTTGGCTATTAGAAATTACTGGCTCTGGTGCTGGAAACAGTAATGGAAGGAACATGCTGAAATAGTAATTGAAGTTTTAAAATGACTCTCCGCAGTGAGTCTGAACAAAGAATAGTTTTCATGTCTCATGGGTGCTTGGAGAGAATAAATATGCTTTTTCACAGACAGCAGCATAAATAGCAGTATCAGTGCACTGCACCTTTGAGAGGTTATTAATAAAGCTGCTGTCTATGTATTGCATGGTTGAGCAATCAAGAAATGGTGATTTTAAAGGGACTGAAAGTTCACCCAAATAACAAATTATGAATTAAGAGAGAAAGAGCAATTTAGAAATTGATATTAATGGATTTTACACAAACCCAGACAGTAATTTTTATTTCCTAAATGGGATATGTATACGAGATATTTGCCAGTATACAGTTATGGATACAATTATTCTTTTATCGGAAATGCAGTAGATATCCAAAAGCTGGAGTTTATGTAAATAAGCAGGCTTATGCACTTGAACAATAGAAAGTTTATTTTTAGATATTTGTGATGTTTAAAGAAACATCATTCATTGGAGAATTGGTAATTTGTTGACTAGGAAGTATTTAAGAAACTAATACTTATAGACAAAATTTTTGACTAATTTTCAGTCAGTATTAATTTGGATGGTCCAAGTAACCAGTTTTTATCTGTCAAAACACAAGGGCATGAACCACTCATAAGAGTAATGTAAGAGGTGATTAAGAGAGGATTAGAAAAGAAAAGAAAGATGAAAGTACTGGAAACAGGTAAAAATCAGGAGTCACCTTTTAATTCCATCATTCAATTAACTATTTAATTATTTGTTATGCAGTTATGAATATATTTACTTATTTTGGATTCCACAAACATTAGTGAACATCGGTAGGCATGCCGAATTAATACTATGAGGGACAGACGGCATGTATGGTTTTAATTATTTTGTATTATTTATAAAGCATAAACACAAAACTGGGTAATATATAATAGACTATTTTGTTTACAAGAGAGGTGTAATTCTCCATAAAATTCAGATGAGGAATATTATTTCCATGTTTGGAGATTGTCACACCTTGAGATGGCAGAGCAGAACTTGGGAATTGTTTTAAATTTCCACATAGGAAGTTAGAAGCATTCCAAATATAGAGGGTATGTCACAAGTGAAATCACAAAGTGAATTGACATGTTCTGGAGAACAAGGTGGGGGAAGATGGGCATTCCAGTTTAGTTAGGTCTATATATGAAAAAATATAAAGTGAGGTGAGGTAAGTTAGGAAGAGTTATGTTATATATCTCCTCCCTTAAGATTTTTTTGGAAGCACTCCAAAACTCTCATTCCTGTCATCACCATTCTATAGTATATATACTACAACTGACTCATATGTTTTTGTTTGAACTGTAATTTATCATTTGTATTGCTGACAGACTAATTCTATCAAAATCTTAATTTTGATATGTCCCAGTAACATTCAAAGACCATGTTTTATTTCTCAACTTCATACTGTGAGCCAGTAAAATGAGACCATTAAGAATGTGAGCTCGGGTATCAGAGTACACAGTTCAAATATTTGATCTTCTACTTAAGTAATAAACTCTCTTCATAATTATCAGATATCTTATCTGTAAAGGAGAGTTCCAGTACATTAGGACCTACTCCATAGGGAGTTAAGAATTTGTATGAGGATGCAATGAGGTAATCTGTATAAAAGCACCAAGAATATGGGCTGAAGCACAAACACTTAATGGATTGAAGTGATAGTGGTTGGGGTGCCACACTAACAGTTAACTCATTAATTTCCAAAATCACCCATTATCTGTCTCTATCCAGTTGGTTCTCTATTCTCACCAGAAGTTTATCCCAGGGTCTCAGTACTGAACCAAACCACTATACTAATTTTCATATATGTGTGATTTCAATTATCCTTTATCTCTCACTTCTTTACCCCTACTTTACATTTGCTATCTTTACCATACAGTTTAGCATTTAATTCTACTCTCTTTGGCAGTGATTCCTCAACATTTTATGCACAATAGACATGCTCCTTCAACCAAAACCACCTTAGAAAGAACAGAATAATCACCACTCCTATTGTGCTTGAACTTTCATTGATCTCTTTTGAATGTTGCCAAGAAGAGGACATTAGGGGCGCCTGGGTGGCTCAGTGGGTTAAAGCCTCTGCTTTCGGCTCAGGTCATGATCTCAGGGTCCTGGGATTGAGCCCCGCATCGGGCTCTCTGCTCAGCGGGGAGCCTGCTTCCCCGTCTCTCTCTGCCTGCCTCTCCGCCTACTGGTGATCTCTGTCTCTCAAATAAATAAATAAATAAATAAATGAATAAAAAAAGAAGAGGACACTAACCAATAAGGTTTATCTATCTATTACCTTTGATTTTAAATGGAAGGATCATAATGAGGTTTAATTCCTTTCTTCATATACAGAAGGAAAAGTTGGTATCACAGTTTATTCAACAGATAATTGCTCTGGCCAAAGCTAAGGGCCATGACCCTCATTAATGAATATTTATTAGGGCTCTGGGGGTCTTAAAGTTTTCAAAATTCTCTCACATATGTGTCAGGTTCCTACTCATATTTAACTCTTCTTCACAGGGTTGAGTCCAGTGACCATTATCCCTATATTTTAGTGTGTGTGATAGTTGTTAAATAGACTTTTTGAATAAATATTATGGGGAAATTAGTTAATTATAACAAACAGTTTAAAAAGATAGTGATGTGCTGATTGTAACCAGAAAATTTGCCTGGTGGAAGACTTCCTGTTACGCAAAAGCAATTAGAAAATTTTGCCCAAGAGCAAACCAGAACCTGCTGAAATTTGTCAGCCAGAAACACATATAGCAGGTGTTTGTGTGTAGCTGTTATTGATGCCTTCTTAGTTTCATGGAATAAGGTTACAGATGAGATGATGCATAGTAAGGGTGATATTAGCAATTAATAGAGTGACATATGGTGAAGAAGATAGACAGATGGTTTAGATATGGATATTTATCATATACTCATGTTCCTTGATGGTCTTTTTTTCCCAAAAATAATAGTTTGAAATTTATTATATAATTTTAATAAGCAAATTCATTTTACTGAGCTCTGATAATGAATATATTTTAATGATAAGATGCCATTTACATGTTATGTGATGCAGATGATAGTGATGCATTTATGTATATCATTTAAAATTCAAAACGACCTGAACAATTAGAAATTTTGTGTTTCAATACTGACCTTCCCACAATTGTTCAGAAATACATTCTACACATTTTGCCTACCTCACAAATTTATTAGGAAAATATGCAAATAGTTAGCAAATAAATGATTCTGTTTTGTTATATAGTAGGGAGGAGGGATCTCCATAGTTATCAGTGAGAACTCTCCATTGGCACCCTCCCATTTCCTGGGTGCATGACCTTGCTTATGTTGCTTAACATTTCCTGGGTTTCTGTGTGCTTTTTTGTTGATTACTATGGACTTCTTCCAGTTTTAAATTCTAAATATTCTTAAGTAGAATTACTGCTTTTCTAGACTTTAGAACATGTTGAGGTTATTCTTATAAATGTTTGTCTTGGTCTGCTCTGGCCAGTATAGCAAAAATACCATAAACTGAATGGCTTAAAACAACAAACATTTATTTCACTATGACCTCTCTCTGTTAAATAAATAAATAAAATCTTTAAAAAAATAGATAAGTATTGCTTTTATTTAGGGCCAAAACTGCAGTTATCGGTCATCAAATTTTTTTCAGAGTAGTTTAGAATTTGTGGATCTTTTATACCTCATTTTCTATTAAAGATATAATTTTATATTAAGTTAAAGGATTATTTATGTTCATACATTTCCAACTATTAAGTATAATTCTATGATATGTTCATTTTATTTTTTTAAAGATTTTATTTACTTATTTGACACAGAGAGAGATCACAAGTAGGCAGAGAGGCAGGCAGAGAGAGAGAGGGCAACCAGGCTCCCTGCTGAGAAGAGAGCCTGATGTGGGGCTCCATTCCAGGACCCTGAGATCATGACCTGAACCTAAGACAGAGGCTTAATCCACTGAGCCACCCAGGTGCCCCACATATGTTCATTTTAAATAATGTATCCTTAGAAAAATAAAGTTGATTATGATGTGATTCTTGATCCTACTATATTCTAAGGGCTATAGTTTTGAGAGGTTTTAAATGGAAAATAAAGATATTAATTATTAAAATTAATCAATAGCAATTATAGGTGAGTTGGGAGAAAAAATAAATAGGAAGCTATTCTTTTAGTTTTGGCCCACATAATTTTAAAGCCCTGAGGGTTTTAAATTTAGTGGGACTAAAAGGGACTGTGCAATGAACAAAGCACAAATGACTAAGGAAATAATAACCTAATAAACAATGGACATTTTAGCTGAACAACTAAGGAAAAACCTGAATGTGTTATCTTTATGAAGGATGAACAAATTGAAAACTAGTAAAATTAGCACAAGAAATTAAAAATTTGTAGGAGAAACTACTTATTTGAAAAGGGAATTTCGAAGAATTGTCATAACAAAAATGCCTTTTTTTTTGGTTTTTACAGTAAATCTGTAAGATTCCTCAAAATCCCTTTGTAATACAGAAAGCCTTGTTTCCTATGTTTGCTGACAGGATGTGCTATTATCACAATATGATGATCTATATGACTTACTTCCCTTTCCACTAATTCTGATCACATAAAAATATGGGAGAAGTAAAGATGGAGTGAGGGACTCCATTACTAAGCTCCCTCATAACACAAACTCACTTTCGTCTTAAACTAGCAGGATAACTACTTTTAGGCAGGAGAGTCTGTAGATAAAATGATCATAGCGTGATCACTAGAATGTCTGACACTTTTTACATGAACTCAAAATAGAGAATTGTTTCATGTGACATAAACATGCAGACCTAGGAAAGACACAGACACCAATAGGAAACAAAAGACCTAGGTAAAACATATAGAGACATGATTGATGAGAAGGGGGAAATTGTTAATATTTAAATTGAGTTTATTTGAAATTTAAGGAATTATGAATTTTACCCTTACTATGAACACACAGAATTTATCACACTGTGGCAGACCTTTCCTTGTATTAAGGTGTAAGATGTTTTACTGTTTAGCTAGTCTGATGGTAATTTTTGTGGATCTAGGTTTAGAGCAACAGCAACCCCACCCCAACAACTAGCCATGCCTGGCGCATGGCAGACACCCTCACAGATCCTTGACTGAATGAATGTTTTGTTTCTCACTAAGCTAGACACAATGTAAGAAGCACAGAATAGAATTGAACAAATCATGCCCTTGAGGAATTTATAGTCTCATTGAAAACAGTACATTCAGAATGAAACAACCAGAGAACATCCCTAAGGCCACAGAGGCACAGTTGAATAGACAGTGTTTATGTCATAAAGACAATTCAAAATAAAGGAAGGACAGAAGACAGAAATGAGAATGTTAACCTTTGGGAGATAAATTCAATAGACCTGTGAATATATCACTTAGTTTCTCTTCAAGTTGAATATTACTGTATATTTCTTTATTTTGGAAATCATTCATTTTTTAAGCAACAGTGATATTTGAGTGCTAAATATTTACTAGATAAAAGAAGAAAAAAGATGAGTTAGAAATTATCTTTCTCAGGGTGCCTGGGTGGCTCAGTGAGGTAAAGCCTCTGCCTTTGGCTCAGGTCATGATCCCAGGGTCCTAGGATAGAGCCCAGCATTGAGCTCTTTGCTCTGCAGGAGCCTGCTTCCCCACCTCTCTCTCTCTGCCTGCCTCTCTGCCTACTTGTGATCTCTGTCTGTCAAAGCTGAGCTGAACCTTGAAAACGCAGTAGATAAGGCTAAAGAAACAGTGGTGGTTGTGAAGTGTATATCAGATAGAGGGAACCACATGGGAAAATGCATAAAATATCAGAGGGTACTGTTATAGAAAATAGAATATGAGTGGGGAGAGGTAACCCTGAAGGCAGGGTATCCAGTTTGACTTTTGATTAAGTTTGACTTTCGATTAAGAGAAATGCAGAGAAGGGGTTAGAAGAGAAGTAGATTGGAGCAGATACCAATATATAAGGGATAAGAGGAAAAAGTTGAGCTTGTGGAAGAGACTAAAAAAGAAGTAGCTAGAAGCAGAGATGGATAATAGGAGAGGATGGTGTTGTAACAAAAAAGTGAGGAGAGACTTTATTTGTGGTCAGCATTGTTAAATGCTGCACAGTGGGTGAGAAAAATAAGAACTCAATCGAGTTCAACAACAAAGAGGATGCCAGTGACCTTGGTAAAACCATTTTCATTAGAATTGTTGATGTGGAAGACATGGCTATCATTGAGGAGTAATGAGTTGAGAAAATTGAGGCTTGAAGTGAAAAGCAGAAACTTAACTGTGAGGCAAAGGCAAGAGCTGTGTTAGCAGACAGACAGGAGCATAAAATTAAGCAAGTGCTGTTTTTAAGATATGACAGTTTCAATAATGAGGACATGGCTCAGGTGTGTGTTATTGGTTAAAGATACAGGTGAAAGCTGGACCGATTGGAAGATACAGTTCCCCAATACGAAGGATCTGGGGTTCAGAATAGAGGGGACTGCCCTGAACTTGGATAGGAGTTCACACACCCTCTCCTCTCAGGCAGAAGACTGTGAGGAAGGAACAAATGAAGTTGCAGATAATTTTACATATGGGAAACAGAAGAAGGCATTATTCTCAAATGGTGCTCTTCCTCCTCCCCCATTTTTTTTTTTTTTTTTTTTTCTATAAAGTACATGAGGTTATCTAAGGAGAGGAAGAAATCCAGAAGTTCTGTAATTAAGTAGGGTGGAACTGAAGATGAAATTGATAGGAATAGAAAGAGCTAGGGGAAGTTACCAAGCAGTCAGCCTCTGAGAAACAGGATCATATCCTGAGGGTTTCATTTAGCCCAGCAGTCCTCATCCCTGGCTGCACATTACAATCACCTAGAGAGCTTTTGAAATAAAAACCCATGCCTAGGTCCTAACCCACAGCAATTACATCAAAGTCTTCAGAGGATTAGATAATCCAGTTCATCTATCCCCTCTGAGATAAATTGGTCAGTTTAACTGCACTGAGGTTTCAAAAAATGGCTTGAAATGATATTCTGTTTTCTTAGGGAGTCTCTCCCTCCTTCCCAAGGAGTAATGTACTCACAGGCAGGCTGTTTGCAACATTTAGTTACACATATCATATTCCTGTTCTACAGAGTAGCAAAGTGGAAGTTTGATGCATTCAGGTCACCAAGGCAGAGCCGCAGCTCACCACTTCCTCTTCTTACTGGACACATCCAGATAGGAGAGCAATATAAATTTGCATATTAAATGTCAAAGATGGACTCATTTTCATACTTATCATGTATTACCAGCTGGAAATGGCACCGATTTACTTTTGAGATATGGGTTTCTTGGGAAGAAATGAAATGGGGTCACAACTGAATGAGCTGTACTTCATTTGCACTCCTGCCATCCGTTTAGGATAGCTTTAGCTTATTTATTCCAAGAAAACAAGGCAAGGCAAATGTAAGTTTGTAGCATGGGAATGATTTTGAGAAGAAAATTAAATAACACTATGACTTTATGAAATATGAATTCTTTTTAAAGTTTGCCATGAGTGCCAACATGTCAACATATGTATTGATTTCATATATCCTTTCCTTGTTGTCTATAGATTATAGAGTTCATGCAGCACTTGCTTTACTGGCTTATTATTTTGAATATTTTCTTTAAAGAATGCTTATTTCAAATTTCACATTTCTATTATATAGTTAAGATCACTATTTATGTCTTTCTTACTGAGTGCTCTTTCATTAGAAAACTCTTTTTAGGTTTCACACAATTTAAAAAGGCATCTTGGATGATTTCGTGATGCTCTAAGCCTATTTAAAGCTAATGAAATTCCAGAGTTCCTGGGCGGCTCAGTCAGTTAAGTGTCTACCTCTTGATTTCAGCTCTGATCATGATCTCAAGGACATGAGATTGATCCCCTTGTCAGACTCCATACTAGGCATGGAGCCCTCTTAAGATTCTCTTTTTCCCTTTTTCACCCTCATAAATAAACAAATAAATAGAGTTAATAAAAGTTCACAGTCATTTTCTTGGCCTTGGATAAACTTCTATTTCAATTTTTGAAGGATAAATATTTAAATTTAGCAGAATCTGCAGTTATATATTTATCCTGAAAATAAATACCATAGGTATTATGATACTGTTATGTTTTAAGAACCATTAGCATACCTCACATATCCCTGCATATTTCCACCAAATTTTAAGGGGAAAAGAAAAGGCAACAAAATGTTTAGATATAGAAAACAATAGGCAAAAGAAATGAGAAGAATTTTCTTGCTTTTCTAGATCTACTTCCTCATAGATCAAATGTAGCTTTCTATAAGACTATTAGGAATGCCTTCTGAAAAGCTTCTCATTTACCATTTTTTACATTTATTTTGTTCTTTTCTGTACAAAATTTCTTTCAAAATTATGCAAGGGTGGCATATTATATTTTTCCTACCTATTTAGGTACTTTATTTTTTTTTTTTGAGATTTTATTTATTTATTTGACAGGAAGAGAGAGATGCAGAGAGGCAGGCAGAGGAGAGAGAGAGGGAAGCAGGCTCCCTGCTGAGCAGAGAGCCCGATGCAGGCTTGATCCCAGGACCTTTGGATTATGACCTAAGCTGAAAGCAGAGGCTTAACCTACTGAGCCACCCAGGCACCCCTTATTTAGGTATTTTTAAAAGAAAATTATATCACTAAAGACCATGTTATTAAAAAATGTTTTGTGAGGACTTCATAAAAGGACTCCAGTTTTCCCTATTTTCATAACCATAAAACTATTTATTAATTAAATATAGCAGCATTCATTCTGAGCCATGAACACCAAAGGCTGAACTTGCCTTTTTTTTTTTTCTTTTTAAATTATTTCATTTGTTAGGAAATACTGACAGGACTGGTGATGTGAACATATCCCCCAACCCCCAACCCTCAGTAAGGCTTAACTGCCTGATAAAGTTAAAACCTGAGAGGAATATGAGTAGCTTATTTTAGAAATTATAATCACTAAAGAAGGAAATAGTGGAGATTATCAGTATATTTAGAGTGAAAAACTGCAGTTTCAAACAAATTGTAATTGAAATTTACCTACAAACTTGTAAAGATATTATGGCTCAGTAGTACTTTCAGGTGCTGAGGACTAGAGTCAAAAAGAATGTGTGTAGGGGAGATATCTACAGACACTGAAGTGGCATACAGAGACTTGGCGGAGGAACTCTGATTTTAAAAACACAAGTGCAGATCATAGATGGATGGGCATAAGACCAGCACTGAATATTGATGTGTGACATATACTTGTAAGAACCCTGCCAGGCTGTCTAAAGCTAAGAAGGGTTAGAAATGTGAAATATGCTGAAGAATAATAATTTTAAAGACAATTTTATTTATATGAAATAAGGAAATCAATTATACATATAATTATATACATATATAATTATTATAATGTAGGCTAGTCTTTCCTAAAGTTATCTTTGAGTATTAACAATGAACACATAGGAAAGGTGTTCAGACAAACCGACAATTTGTTACATGATTTTAACTACAGAACTTGTCAGAATTTTTAATATTTCTGGTTTTGTCATTTATCTTTAGAAGTAGAAATGTAGGGGCACCTGGGTGGCTCAGTGGGTTAAAGCCTCTGCTTTCAGTTCTGGTCATGATCCTAGGGTCCTGGGATGGAGCCCACATTGGGCTCTCTGCTCAGTAGGGAGTCTGCTTCCTCCTCTCTCTCTGCCTGCCTCTCTGCCTACTTGTGATCTCTCTCTGTCAAAAAAATAAATAAAATCTTAAAAAAAAAAAAGTAGAAATGTAGCATGTAACACAGGCTCCAAGAAAACGCTGATTTGAGCTGAACAGTTTGGAAGATGTTGTTTTGGGGTGTGTAATGGCAATCATTCCCGAACTCTTCTCACCTCTAGTTTCTCTTTTCTTGCATTTGTTCCCCATATCTAGAGTACTCTAATTGAAAAATTAATAATAATAAATAAAAACCAAACTCTTTCAATATGCCATCCCATTTTACAAACAACCCATTGTTAACTGTTCAATTCAAAATTTCTTTTTTTTATTATGTTCAGTTAGCTAGCATGTAGTATATCAAAACTTCTGAACGTGGCATTTTGGAGCTCCCAAATATTGTTCCTAAACTTCTCAGCTTTATTTCTTCTTAGCCCCAAACACTGCTCCAGAAAGCTAAATATTACCAAGCCCTATATGTCCCTTTAGTGAAAAGAAAATACTTGGATTCAAGAATCATCTCCTCCTATGTGTGTTTTTGGTGATAGTAATATCAGTATCTTTAATTACCTCTCTTTCACAGGAATTGCGCTGATGATATACATTATCTTATTATAATGCAATAATTTTGTCTTTTGTAGATGAAAGTAGATCAAGTAAATGAGAAAACGCAGGTCTTAAGTATTGGAACCAGGATTCAAGTTTAGATGTGTACTATCTCAAAGTTCATGGTATTTTCACTCTCCACACTGAGTTAAAGAGCCTAAAACACAGGGAAGTGCAGAATATACAAACCATGGACATGATGAATAATCAGTTAAACTGTGCAAAGGTTCACATAGGTTTGTTTCTTAGGAGGTTTCTTGGGGGGAAATTTTTTGCTTCCTTGGGTAGAAATTTCTTTCTTTTTTTTTTTTTTTTTAAACTTTTTCCTGTACTACCTAAATCCTCACTCAATTGTGTCTGTGTATTTTGTCCAAACAATTTCTCTTATTTAACTTCTCTGTTTTGTGGTTCATCTCCCCTTAGTTGTCCCTTGGAAAAACCCCTTCCCTCCTTCTTCTGAAAACTAAGGGTTTTCCCAAATTTCAGATTTCATCTATTTGATGGGTAGATATTCATAGTTTATCTTTTATCTTCATAACCAAAAACATTGAGATATCTAATTATACTTCAAAAATGTACCCCAAGAAGCTTGAGGTTATGGTTAATATATGCATTGATGGGTTTTTAAAGAAAAAGAGATTTTTACAAATGGATATTCAGGCCCTATGGCCATATTCTGCAAAAATAAGGGAAACAATATTATTTAGGAAAAATCTGAAAAGTTGGTAGGATATTAAGCAATATGCAGAGACTGAAGCCTTAGGAAAAAGTAGCCAGTGAGAAATACTTGGGGGAGCCTGGGTGCTCAGTTCTTAAGTGTCTACCTTCTGCTCAGGTCATGATTCAAGGGTCCTGGGATAGAGCCCCATGTCACACTCCCTGCTCAGTGGGAAGCCTGCTTCTCCCGCTCCCACTCCCCGTCCTTGTATTCCTCTCTCACTGTATCTCTCTCTGTCAAATAAATAAATTAAATCTTAAAAAAAAAAGATATCCTTGGATCAGATGAAGAAAGGACCTGTGAGAAAGGAATGATCTAATATATAATCCTAAATTAAGTTTTTAATTTAACTTTTTGTGTTTCTGCCATGTAAACTCCTTACTTGTCTCAGTCCCCACATCTTACGTAATAAGTAATCATTTATCCTAGTAATTGATAGTGGTTGGGAAGACTAAATAACAAAAAGAATAATTATCTCTTTTCTAATTATTAGAGAGGTTTGTTGTTGTTGTTGTTAGTGAAGTTTAGAATACTCAGATATTATAGAGGCTTGATTTTATTAAAGCATGGGAAGATAATGTGAGCTCTGTGTGTGTGTGAGTTGTTCTTTTGATCGATCTTGTAGCACGTTGCTTGATAGGAACTCTGGCGATATAAAAATCTGGCTTGGTTTTATTAAAGCATGAGAAGATATGTGAGCTGTGTTGTGTATGTGTGTGTGTGTGTGTGTGTGTTGTTCTTTTGATAAATCTTGTAGTACATTGCTTAATAGGAACTCTGGTGATATTAAAAAAAAAACCTCTTTTTCAGTCTTATGGATTCAGTATGTGCCTCATAGGGATGTCAGAGGAATGTGTCGAGAACTATGAAGTGTCAGAGGTTTTTCCATACTTGCAAATTTACAAGTTAGCTTGCCATACTTTTTTTTTTTTTTTTAGATTTTATTTATTTATGTGACAGACAGAGATCACAAGTAGGCAGAGAGGCAGGTAGAGAGAGAGAGGGAAGCAGGCTCCCTGCTGAGCAGAGAGCCCAATGCGGGCTCCATCCCAGGACCCTGGGATCCTGACCTGAGCCGAAGGCAGAGGCTTAACCCACTGAGCCACCCAGGCGCCCCAGCTTGCCATACTTTTATAGATGCTAGTAGATATCAAAAGACTCCTAAGTAATGGACAAATGACAGTTTACTACTCCCAACAGGAGTAGGAGGCAAATCATTACCATTGTTGCCAATCCCCTGAGCTCCAGTTTCTTGAAGACCAGATAACAGCTGCTCATGCAATAGGTTGCATTATAGGAAGGGAACCCTGAGCATAGGGAATCCAGATCTTTTATAATGGACAGTATGCCTGCCTATTTCTTTGCTCAGGTGGGAGATACTATCTCTATCTTCTAAGACTGTAAATATATTTGTCCTTTGCTCTAGAAGGAGACACCATCTCTGTCTTCCAAGGCTGCTCAATATACAAACAACCTTTAAAAGATAGTCCAGAACAAAGACCATGCTTTTGCTTGCAAGATGTGTGCAATTATGATAGACCCATGGAGAATTGCCTCCTGACAATATCTACCCTCATTTCTCTAGCCTTGGCTTCTGGTGCATTTTCCCTTGAGAATTCCCATTAGTCAGAGGCAAATTAATCTGAATGCCAGAGGCTGGAAAGAAATCCATCCAATTTTCATCATCCAGCATTTAATTAAGATTATTATCAACAGGACTCCACACTACAGAATGAGACCAATTCCCAGGGACCCAAACCCAAGTAACATAACAAATTATATCAACCATCAGTGTCTACATTGGAAAATCATGTGGCTTTTTCCTTTCATTTATATATTGATATTTACACTTTTCCCAAGATGTTAATCCAGGTAATTAATTGTCTTGGCCCACAAGGTAGAAGTGTAGGGAAATTCTACCATCTCCAATAATTCTGGCCATAAGTTGAGAGTGATGTAAATGACTTCAGAACCAAGGTGGTATCACCGATCATTTCAGCTAAAGCCAGTAGCTTCCCCCAAGTAAATGGGGTAACCATAAGTGGTGAGATCTCCACAGTTATCTTATTGTTACATGATCTATAGGTGGTGTTTCCTTAAACTCTTGAGTATCTCTTATTAGTACCCCTAAAACAGATATCGCCATATTTTAGAAGAAAGGCTAGTTAATACATGTCTCCCCATAAGAAGAGTCCTTAGGGCATACCTCATGCCTCTGGAAAGAACCTGTTTTATAAAATTGCTTCCCCCACCCCCAAGGAGGACTAAATCAGTCAGGGGACCCCAGTTGATAGGGATTTCAAAGTGCTTCTGGAAGGTTGGTTAAAAATAGCTTTTGCAGTGAAGTTCAAATAATTGAGTTTGGTCCTTGTTTTGGAAGAACTCTCTGTCCTGTCCACCAGAAGGTTGACATTTGTTCACCCCATGCAATGACAAAGTAAAAACTATAAGAATGGCAATGGAAAATATGTGGAGGTAACAAAAATTTGTTTTAGCTGGGAGGTGTAGAAATCAGGGTTATCTCCTGCTGTTTCCATAGACCTCTTGGTTGAGCTTAAGGGCGATCATGATCAAACCATTGTAAAAGACATTGGTCCAGAGATAACAAATATATCAATAAGTTAAATTCATGGACTCACAACAGTTTGAGAATGATATTCTAAGGGATTTTCCTTAAAAAAAAAAAAAAAAAAAAAAAAAGCAAAAGCCTCCAAAGGTGATTCTGAGAAACAAAGATCCTTAATGTCATTACTTCCGTTATACCGCACTTTCCCTCTATACCAGGTGTTGTCCTGCCTTCGCTGCCACAAAATCTGTGTGTCTTATTTACCTTTTCTCCGATCAGCAAATATTCTTATATGGACATTTCATCCAAATATATCATATAAAAGAGGAACTAGGACATTTTAATAAAACTTACAGAGACCCAATATGTCCCCAAATTTGGTCCATGTGGGCTTCTGTAAAGGGGCTCAGTGATCAGTATATACTTAACAAAGCGATCATTATTCTTATAATCTATGACAAAGCATGCCATACCATGAATGGTCAAGATAGAATCTCAAATTGCAAAATAGATCTGTATATACCCTATCCCTTTTTTCATTACCCAGAAAGTAGATAAGAAACAATGATCCCCTTCTGGAGATAGTCTCATACAGTGACAAAACTGCCTTACAAAGGCTTGCAGACCAGAAGAAGGGGATGAGGTAGAGTTAGGGACTTTCTAAGTCCATTTTGAAAGAGTCCATTCTAACACTCAGCAATTCCAGATGCTTGTAGGTGGTAGAGAACATGAAAAGTCCATCAAATATTTTTACTATCAGCCCATTTTTTAACAGCTTTTGTGATAATAGTTCAGCCACTTTCAGACTGAAAATAGTTCTGAAAGCCAAAAAATGACAAGTTTTATTTCAAGGCTCCAGTAGTATGGATTTGGATTATCAGACTGGATCAGCAACACCATAGCCTGAATAAGTGTCAACCACTAATAAAGCACTAATGCATCACTGATAATTTTGAGAGGAGGTCATGGTCAGTTGTAGGCAATCTACCAGAAGCAGGCAGGAATCTAACTTAAGTAATGTGACTTTCCTTACCCAAGACAAATGGGACAGCTTTTGGCAGAAATCACAAATCTTGGATGTGATGATCTTTTCTGCATCAGAAACAAAGAGTCCTTTATTTTGTGCCCAGTTTATTATAATATATGTATTGCAGTGTTCAGTAAGATGATTAATCTGAGCAGCAATGGTGGCATTTTGGATAATTCAGGCTTGACCAGCAGTTTGGTTCCAGTAGGTCTCATTAGAGAAAAAGTCCTTTTCATGGGCATCTGCATTAAATTGACTCATATGGCTTGATTATTAGCCACAATGTTTCCAGCGTTTATAGCCCAAAAAGGTATCTTTCATCTCCTGATCTGTATTTTTCTGAGTGGAAGACTAAATATCTAGGATATTGACAACAATCCAAGTCAGTAAATATATAAGGCTTATCGAGGAAGTATTGACTGTAGCTTTAAGAATGGCCTTGAATTCTGCCCTTTGAGTAGAGTGACCATGTCCATTTTATATTTTGTGAGGCAAAAGTTTGAACAGCCATAGTCCATCAGCAAGGTAGCATTATTGAGACAGACTCATGTATTTAGGGAAAACTCTGCATTGATGGTACTCTGAACCAGAGGTTTTCTTGAGACAGTGAAAATAGGGGATAAAGTTTTCCCCAAAAGAAGAAAAAACTGTCTCTTTTTCCTGTAAAACTGAAATGTCTTTAAGTCCAAGGAGGATGCATTCTTGAAAATATTATTTCCATTTGACAAGCAAGGGTTATGGGCCTTCCTCACCTTATTATTCAAAGAATAAAAGTTGACCCACTCAAAATGGGTATCAAGCTAGAGAGTCAGTGACTCCATGAATCAGACATTCAGATTTGATAAGAACCCCATATAAAAATAGTTATTTTTCAAAATGAATGTGCCTAGTAGCCTTGCTATTGACAATGGCTTCCTTTTGCCAGAGACTTCAATTAGCAAAACCATTAATTACATTTATAGCTCAAAAGAGTTATTTCAATTATAGGTAGGAGAGATAATAGTGTTTTACATGATGACCTTACCAATTGGGAGAATTCTCTTTGGCATTTGTGGGCATTCATAGTACAAGCATGTGACACATCAATACTAACTATATATTGAGTAGTAGAATCCTTAACCACAGTTCATTGAATTGGCCCAAAGGACCCTGCCTCCAAAGCATCATTACTTTCTGTTCCCCAATGTGATTTCTATTCAAAACTCACCAATTTGATTTGGCATTCAGTTTTCCACAGGACTAACTGGAATGGTCACTTAATTGCCTCTATCTAAAGTCATAAAATTGTTTTTTAAAATATTTATTTATTTGAGATTGCAAATGAGGGGAGAAAATCCCCAAGTAGACTCCCCACTAAGCACAGAGCCTGTTTTGGGTTCCATCCAGGACCCCAAGATCATAACCAAGACAAAATCAAGAGCCAGATACTCAACCAATTGAGCTACCCAAATACTCCAAGAGTCATAAAATATTGAATCCCTACCATCTTCTAAATTCTCTAGCATATTTGGAGAGCTGAAAATAGCCTTTGGTCCCCATTGAAAGACTTCAGTCCTACGCTTAATCATACTCATCTTTAAAGCAACAGATCAGTAAAATCTCCCCAAGAGGAAGAAAGCTCCATTATAGCACCCAGAACTCATTGTCAGAGATTCTGAAGCCTTTTAATGTTATCTCCAAATGGATCTATAATTGACATTATACACTGCAGAAAGTTCCTGAGTCATTAGATGGTCCCACTATTGTCATTTTTCCTTATCAAGTATTAGTCTTCCTACTCTCTCATCTCTGAAGTGAAGTGAACCAGAGTCCTAACTATTAACCTTATTTCTTCCCATAGTAGTCATAAATTTCCCTATTTCACCTATAGTGCACATAAGCATCTCCATAGCTTCTCATCAAGTAGATAGAAACTTCTGTCCCTTTCCCCCAAAACAGTCCCTTAACACTAGTTGCTACTACAGTGTGTACATGAAGCTGACTGCCAACCTGGTAAGATATTTCCTACCTGGAGAGAGTTAGCATACTTAGCATTCTGTAAGACTGCTATCTTGGAAATTACTTCACAGTACTCATCCTGCAGCATCCCTCTCCCCCGTGCTTCCTCTTTCATTCAACAAACAAATAAACTGGAGGAGCATTTATTGCCCGATGGACCATTCAATGTGGTCATTGTGTTTGCCATTGATTTCCAGAGGCTTTTGTCAAATCATATTAATTGTCTTGTAACACCATCATTCTTCTCTTAAAGAGTCTTGTTTTTGGTCAGAATCCCATTCTCATAACCAAAACTATCCAAAACCTAAAAGACCTGAGATTTTAGCATACTTTCAAATTAAAAAGTTACACTTCCACAGTTTCATGGATGTTGGCAGCAGTTAAAAGTTTACTACTCACAACAATAGGAGTAATCAAAGTTTCAGCTTTTGTGTCCACTCCTAAAGTCCTAGTTTCCACATGCCCAGATAAAGAGGACAAGATATCTGTGCACATGCTGTGCATTGCAGAAGAACACTGACTTTAGGGAACCCTAATCTTTTATAAAGGGCAATAGTTATGCTTGCCCCATTGCTCTGGAGGGAGATATAGCCCTATCTTCCAAAATTTAAGAAAATCTGGCACTTATTATAAATGGAAGCCTTCTAAGGGTGTTTGATAAATAAACATTCTTGAAAAAATAGTCCAGAACAAATGACTCTGCATGTAAGAAATGCAAACACACAAGAGACTCACGGAGAATTGTCTCCCAACAGCCTAGAAACAACCTACTTAATCCTAAGGGCACTAAATTCCTCCTCAGCAGCCTGTGTGACTCTATGGGCCATGACTGCCATGATGGCTCTAGAGGGGATTGATCACTTTCCCATCCATGGATACAGAGAAAGTGTTACTAATACAGTGATTTAAAAAAATGTGGCAACCAATAGCAATGAAAGAAAATGGAAAAATAATTACAAATATGAAATTGGTATAAATTATTTTAGTAAATATTACAACTCTCCATACTGAAAGCAATTTATCCTAACCAATGAAGTGAATGTCAGCCAGTAATTCTTTTAAGTGCCAAGGCTAATTAGAAGACTCATCTATAGATAAATAGATACAGATCCAATAGACAATTAGCAAAAAAAAAAAAAAAAAGATAAATATATGAAGATAAATAAATGATAATAAATCTTCAGTGAATTCTTTAGAATTTTAAAGACTAAAATGTTTAGGAGGATAATTTTTTAAAATATCAATGTGAAAATATAAGTTTCTATGATATGCTTTAGATTTATCTGATTCAATATTTTGTCAAAGGACATAGAACAATATTATAAATTCACAATTGATGCTGGTTACTCAGATTTCTACAAAAGTAGAATTGTGTCTTACTGCTCCACTAAATAGTAAATGAAGAGGCAAAATTCCCAGGTTCCACATTGTCCAAGACAATTATAACAGTGTTCAGGTCATGAGAAGGTAGATGAGAGTGCTGAAGTAAGGATAGAATTGAACCTTCTAATACAAATTAATTAAGAATTCAAAACTTTTGCATTTGATATTTTAAAGCAAGTTGCATGTGTATGTGTGTCCAGATTGTGATCTGTATGTATATAAAATTGAAATTAAACTCATTTACTCTATTAATTAATATGTTATTTTTTGGTTTTCTTTTTTTTTAATTTTATTTTATTTTTTCAGTGTCCCATGATTCATTGTTTAGGTACCATATCCAGTGCTCCTTGCAATACATGCCCTCCTTAATACCCACCACCAGTCTCACTAATTAATATGTTATTGTTCATTTTCAAGACACAGTTCTATTTTCTTTATTTACAGAGTTAATAATCAAAACCTTGCATGTTAGGCAATTATAATACAAAACATTAAAAATGGTTTCAATTTTATATCTTCTATGATTTCCCACAACACTGTACAACAACCAAGAAGTTAATGTTTTACAACAGAATAAAAAATTCACTCTTTCTCCTCTAATGATATTATCTTGACAGAATTGAAAATATAGTCTATTTTCTTATAATGATCATATTATCTCATATGTGATGAAAGATAAAGATACTCTGGTCTTAGCAATAAAATATTCAGTTTTCTATAAATTTGTATGCTATTGGTAACTAATATATATGTGTAGGTATGTATGAATGAGCATGCATTTATGTCAAAGTTTATATACATATATGTATTATGTAGTTTAAATCTTACTCAATTTCATTTTATTTTAATGTTGCAATCAAATCTCAAATGTGTATATTATGTTAAATTAGGCACTGCCACTAAGTTTATACATTTTTGTTACTCCATTACATTTAAACCTTATTATTCAAATTATGCAGAGTCAGAAGTAAAGAAAGTCTAAATATAACATTTCCCTTTGCTAGAAACAAAATAATCACTAGACCACTAATATCTAACGAAAAAGCCTTCTTCACAGGTAACACAAAATTTGGGCTTAAGAACTACAATGACAAGTGAAAATAGTATACTGTGTGATAAATTTTATTAATGCAAAAGCAACAGAAACATAGTGCCATCAGCAAGCTAAGTGTAATTATATTGTTGGCAGGAAAATTGAATTCTTCAAGCATAAGAAAGACATTTTCTTTGAAAATAGTCCACAAATATTATAATCTTCAAGCACTAAAAAATGTGGCTAGTATTCTTGATACCTTTTTCCTATTGGTTTTTAATTAGACACCATAAATTTATGAAGTTATTTAACATGGGAAGATTGATTAAAATTTTATTGCAATGTCATTTGTGCATAGTAGTAAGGAATAATAATAGTTATAAAAATATTTCTATATGGATAATGATTTGGCTGGCAAATATAAGGGAAGTAGGCAATATCTATTTAAAATTTGAAATCCTCCATCTTGCTATTTGTTGTTCTGTTAACCTTTCTTTTTTTAACCCAGAGATTAGATAATAGGAATTACATTTCCTACCACATCTATGTATTATCCATTTTATACTGTAGTTAAAGTTAGAGCTCTCTCTGTCCCTCTATTACTTTCTTCTATGCCTGTCTCATTCATTCTTGTATCTCTTCTTGCCTTACTTCCCTACACACACACAGACACACACACACAAACACACACACTCACGCCTGAACTGTATCTTCAGGAATTGTCTATTGCCTCTTTTCATGGAAGAGTAACATATCAATTCATTAATTGTTTTGTTAAAATTAATCTGGCAAATGATTTACTAAAGTGACCAATTTTCTGAGGTTTTTTTTTATCAGATAAGACTCAAATAAGTGAGAGATTATAATCCACTGGGTCAGAATAGACCCGTACCAGTAGACATCTACCCTACTTCTCCCTTCACTTTCTTAATTTTTAGCATCACAGTTTCCTTCTATATTACTAACTAAAATGTCTTTGTTTAGTCTTAATTTATTCTACACATATTTATAGATTATTGATTGAGTTCATTCTGTATATCAGGCATTGGACTAGGCTCTGAGACAATAACATGGAACAATGATGAGCATGCTTCCTGCCCTTATTGAACGTACTAGTAGTAAGTGAGGAAACAACACACACAAACACACACACATGTACACATATGTGCAATTCAGTTAGAATTATGACATCCTAAGGGACGTTTGGCTCAACTAAAAACATTAAATAGGATAATTGCCTAGAAATGGGAAGGTTTATTTGACCAAATGATGGTTAGTTAGACTTCTGAACGATGAGGGAAACTTAACTATGGGAAGAAGAGAGGGAAGAGTTTCTAGGCAGAGGGAGGAGGATGTACAAAGGCTGTGGCTGGAGGGAATATGGGTGGAGAAGTGAGAAGGCCAGAGTAGCTAGAGATAAAGATTGTTTTGAAATAAGCCTGTAGAGGCTAGTGGGGTCCGACTATGCAGGATTTTGAAGGCCATGCTATGTTTGGTTTCATTCTAAGAGCAGTGAGAAGTCATTTGTTGTTGCTGCTGTTGTTCAGAGGCTGAGGACATGCATGATCAGATTTGCATTTTGAAAAGATAACGTGCTACTTATAGTGATGAGAATGGAAAGAAGGTCTTCTCAGCAAATTATAATAACTTGGGTTGTGCTAGTCATGATGGAAATAGAGAGAAGTGAATGAGAAATTATGTAGGAGGAAATTTCAGAGATTACGTAGGAGGAAAAATTCATAGAATTTAGTGATGGATTAAATAAAGTGGGCCTGGGTGCAAAAAAATGTAATATTACAAATAGCTTTTGAATTTGTGATTTATATCATTTCCTAGTTATATGTAACAAAGCATCCCAAAACTTAGTAGTTTAAACATTGACAATATTTATTTTGCTCAGGGATCTGCAGTTTGAGCTTAGCGGGAGCAGCTCATCTTTCTATCACTTAGCATTTGCTGGGCAGTTCAAAGGCTGGGAGAGGGAATCATCTGAAGTTTCTCTTTTCCCAGGCCTGGGGTTTAAGGCTGGCTGATGATGAGATATGTTAGAGCTGTGGCCTGAACACCCACGTGTGTACTTTCTGTGTGGGTGCCTCACTTCTGTAGAGCACAGTGGCTGTGTTTCAAGGGCACACTCCCTGAGAGTGCCAAGCAGAATCTCTAGAGCCTTTCATGACTTTGCCTTGGAAATCACTCCGCATCACCTCCATCCCATTATATTCATTAGAAACAAGTCGGTAAAGTTGACATCTATTCAGGAGGGGGTGTGTGAAAGAATTTGTGGACTTGTTTATTCCAGCATCAACAACTTGATGTCAGATAGCCCAACTATTGAGAGAGAAAACTTTAGGAAAAGACTGAATTTGGAAATATATATATATGCATCTTTTGCTTCCAATTGATCTTTAAGCATCTGTTTCACAGCTCTGCTTTTTCTAGAATTTGTCTATTACTTGTGAGCTATTGACTTCTAAAACCTATCTAACCTTGACTTTTCATCTAACTACTAGTATCTCCAGCTGTTTGTTGCCCCTAGGATGTCTCAACACCATATACAATTTGAGTCGTTAAAAATCAAACATCTTGTCTTCCCTCACATTTTCTCCTTTTCTTGAAATCTTCTTTTCAGTTAATGAAAACCTCATTCTGGTTCAAACTTATATTTCTCCTTTACTCGTCCTTCTCAGTGCCAATCCCAGTCTGTTGCCAGATATGGTCAAGTCCTCTATACACCTTACATCCACCCACATCTTATTTCCTTTCATCTTTCTTTTTGTCCTTTTTTGCCTTACTCACAGTGTTCTGGACAAGGGATGTTTTTACTGATCCTAGAAGATGTCCATTCATTTTCTCCTCAAGATTTTGCTCTTGGGGTTTACTCTTTCCAGAATAATTTCCCCAGAAAATTTGCCTATCTGGTTCCCTTTAATCATCAATTTTTCTGTTCAGACTCCTCTGACCACTGTTGCTGAAATGCACCCCTGTACTAATTATTCTATTTTACCCTTTTAAAATTATTTTCAACAAAATGAACAAGTTGTATGGATCTAGTGTACAGCATGGTGGTCTATAGTTAATAGTACTGTGTTGTTAACTCTAGTTATAATTACATGACTGTTGCCAAATAGTTATATAATAACTATTATTACACTGTACAATTGCTAAGAGAGTAGTTCTTAAGTGTTCTTACCACCAAAAGCAGAATATGGTAACTATAGAATTGATAGATGTGTTAATGATGAGCATGGAGCCCATCACAGGGCTCAATACCAGGACCCTTTGATCATAATCTAAGTCGAAATCAAGAGTTGCCCTCCTAACTGACTGAGCCACCCAGGCACACCTATGATTTTTATTTTTAAATCACATCTTAATAAAGTTGGGGAGAGTAAAAAAACAAACAAACAAACAAAAACATTTTCATGCAACACATTATCTAGAGTGATCATGATGTGAACAGATTATCTACCATTTGTTTACTGATGTCTGTTATTAGAATGCAAGCTTCATGTGATCAGATGTGGAATGAGTGTTATATCTCCAGAGTAAGTAGGGAAGAGAAAATGGCTAGTAGTAAGCACTACATAAAGATTTACTGAGTAAGTGAAGGCACCAATAAATGGAATATGCAGTCATTCTTATTACTTCAGTTGCATTTTAAGTGGTCCCATCATTTTCAAGGTTTTTCTTTTCCATTCTAACTAGAGTGATCACTTCTCCCAAGCTCCACTAACATTTATTATCCATTCCGGTGTCGATGATTGTTGATCTGTGCTAAATGCTTTCAGTGTGCTACCTTGTGATGTTTTTAATTCTCAGGGCTTTCCTTTCTTTCCCAAGTAAGTTGTACACTCCTTAAATTCCTGATTATTTCCAATAGCAATTAATACAGTAAAAGAGGCACAAAATATGGACAGACTTTTGCCTGTTTGGATTTATTCTACATGAATTCATCCAATGCATCTAAATCCTTTTTTTAATTCTAAAAACTAGCATGTTTGATGACTCAAGTAATAGCAACTAAATATTGAATACTTAATATGAATCAGATGCTACATTAATGTTTCTCTCTATATTTCCTGCTTTATCCTCCTACTGATGTGTTGTGGTAATAGTAAATTTTATTCTCATTTGACTGATGAGGAAACAAGGAAACGTGAGTCTCAGAGATGTTAGTGAGCTTGCCCAAGAGCCAGAAAGTGGTGGCAATGCATTCCACAGCTGCCTTTTTCACTTCAGAGCCTGTGTTATTTACTGGTATATAAATGTCCTGTTTCAGAGCTATCTGGGTCTATAAGTCTGGTCAAAAGTAATGCTCACACAAGGGAATCTCTCAGTGTTGAGGCTATCTTCCTAAAAAGCATTATCACACTTAGAAATATTATGATCTCTTGGAACTTAAGTAAGCTTTTTTTTTTTCTTTTTAAAGATTTTATTTATTTATTTGATAGACAGAAATCACAAGTAGGCAGAGAGGCAGGCAGAGAGAGAGAGTAGAGGAACCAGGCTCCCTGCTGAGCAGAGAGCCCGATGCGGGGCTCGATCCCACGACCCTGGGATCATGACCTGAGCCGAAGGCAGCAGCTTAACCCACTGAGCCACCCAGGTGCCCCCTTAAGTAAGCTTTTAATAGTCATCTATTTTCAAAACCAACCTAAGTTTTATATTATAGAGATCCTAATTATATTTTGTTTCTCTTTCTTAAATTTTCAGATATACTTGAAATGTACTGTATTTGGCATTGAAAATCTTCCTCATTTGTTTTTTCCCAATGTACAACACAGAGCTTGTGTAACATATCTGCTCTTTTTAACATTACTATAGTTGTTTAAATAAGGGTTTTAAGGACCTGGTCTTTCATCTCTATTGACAGGATACAGAGCTCCTCTGTCTGCATTTTACTCCATAAATCATCTTTATGGCACAGAGGAACAGGGAGTAGTAAGTGTTCTCTATTTTGTTTCTGTTTTGTTTTTGTTTTCACTTAAGGAAGCTAAACTGAATATAAGAACATCACAGATTTTCAAATTGTGCTATTAAATATAAAACTGTATTATCTCAAAGTCACAGTTTGCAATATTGTAGTTGGCAAGGTACTGAAATATCATATAGTCTACCTTAGTAGATGTGCAAAATATGGAAGAAACACTGAGTAGAAGTCAGAAAAGCTGGGCTCACATCTCTACTCCACCACTTCCTACCCATGTGACCTGGGAGAATTTAATTTACTTAAGGCAAAGAAAGGTTCTTAATGATAGCTATAATTTGGAGTCACATGGGAACTTCAAAGCAAGTACTGATTCTCTGTCCCTACTCCTAGATTTTTTTTTTTTCAGATGTGATTTAAATTTGATTGCTTTAGTGTGGGGATTGCACTGAAACCAGAGCTCTGAGATTGGGACCTGGGTACTGATACCATGAGAGAGTGTGGACTCTGAGAAACAAACTGAGGGTTTTGGAGGGGAGAGGGGTGGGAGATTGGGTGAGCCTGGTGGTGGGTATTATGGAGGGCATGCATTGCATGGAGCACTGGTGAGGTGCATGAACACTGAATGAAATAAAATAAAATAAAATGGACAAAAAAATAAAAAGGAGAAGGACACATTAAAAAAAAAAAAAGTTGCCAGATAATTCTAATGTGCAGCCAAGGTTGAGAAGCAGTGACTTCATCTAGTATAATTTAAACTTTAATTTTCTCATCTGGAAAATGGAGATAATGGTATATACTCCCACAGGTAGTTGTGAGAGTTTGCTGATATTAGTATATAATTCCTAGTATATAATTAAGATTAGCTGATGTACTAATAGTAGTAGTAGTAAAGCCATTTTTATTAATTCTTTGCCTATGGTTATACATGGACTTAGCAAATGTTTGTTGAGTAAATGAAATAACTGTGAATCTGCTACTTACCAGTCACTATTCTGGGCTTTTTGAGATAAAGTGGTTAATCAAGCAGCCGAAGTTCCCATTCTCATAGAACTCATATTCTAGGGCAGGAGACCTATAATAAACAAACACAGTTCTGGGAATAGGGAATAACTGAAGGATAAATGCTCTGGTGAAAAATGATGAGAATCACAGCCCACTATTGTGGATGCAACAGTCAGAGAAGTCTTCTCTGAGGAACAATTTAAGCAGTGTCCTGAACTGAGGAGAGAAGTACACATATCCTCTGAGGAAAGAGCCCAGACAGTAAGAACAGCAAGTACAAAGGTGCTGACACTAGGTTATTGGTATTCTCATAATGCACTTTCTCATAATATATAAATTAAATTTTCAGTATCTTTCGACCTGATAAACAAACTGCATTTTTTTCATTTTATTGAATTACAGGAAATTTTTATGTATGTTACTTGTTTTTTTATATATTATTTTTTATAAACATATAATGTATTATTAGCCCCAGGGGTACAGGTCTGTGAATCACCAGGTTTACACACTTCACAGCACTCACCATAGCACATCCCCTCCCCAATGTCCATAATCCCCCCACCCTCTCCCTCCCCCCCCTCCCTCCCACCCCCTCTCAGTTTGTTTTGTGAGATTAAGAGTCTCTTATGGTTTGTCTCCTTCCCGATCCCATCTTGTTCCGTTTATTCTTTTCCTATCCCCCAAACCCCCCATGTTGCATCTCTACTTCCTCATATCAGGGAGATCATATGATAGTTTTCTTTCTCCGATTGGTTTATTTCACTAAGCATAATACCCTCTAGTTCCATCCACGTCATCGCAAATGGCAAGATTTCATTTCTTTTGAGGGCTGCATAGTATCCATATATATATATATATATATATATATATATATATATATATGCACACCACATCTTCTTTATCTATTCATTTGTGGATGGTTTTGATATCATGATAAAATCCTTATCAGCAAAGTATAATCACCCTTATTTTACAGAAAGGGACAATGAGAGTCATTAATATTCAGTGTCTTGTTAGGGTCCCATAATATGAAGCAGAGCTGAAATTACAATTCTAGGTTCTAAATTTATCTTCTCTGGAGTTATCAGCATATGTGGTCTTTGAAGTAACAGAACAAGTTTTTTTTTTTTTCTTAATATGTTCATAGTGGTAGTCATATTTTCACCCATCCAGAAATATTTGAAAACATTTGTGGTCCATGATTATATTCAACCAATTACACCAAGGTAAAATAATATATTCAGAGAAATGACAATAAGAGAGAGGAATTCTTAATAAGCATAAAACTAGTGGGGGAAGTACAGAAAAATAGATTTCAAATATTAACTAATAATTTACAGGAAATATTAACCAATGCATATAGTATCAATTTATATATATATTTAAAAGATATATTTATTTGAGAGAGAGAAGGAGTACAGCAAGATGAGGGGCAGGGGGAGAAGCAGACTCCCAGCTGAGCAGGGAGCCCAATACCGGGCTTGGTTCTAGGACCCCAAGATCACAACCTGAGCCAAAAGCAGACATTTAACCAACTGAACCACCGGGCTCCCCCAATTTATATTTAATAAACATTTACAGTTTGAGATGGATAAATATCACAAAACTGTTGGAGTGTATAGAGTCTCATCTTCCTATATTTTCTGTCCAGAAAACACACACACACACACACACACACACACACACACACACACACACGTGAATGGTGAGTTCACGTAACTTAGGAAATTAGAGTAGCCTTTGGCTAAGAGGACAGATTTTGGGGTCAGATAGACATAGGTGTGATTTCCCACTCAGTTATCTAAATGACCATAAGGAAATTATTTTTAAGCCTCATTTTCTTGATCTCTAAAACCCGTTTCATATAGTTGTATATACATCAAATGCTTGGCATAATGCCAAAATTGTAGAAGTCTTTGTTTTTTTAAAGATTTTTATTTATTTATTTATTAGAGAGAGAGAGTGAGCTCAGGCAGAGTGGTAGGCAGAGGTGGAGGGAGAAGCAGACTCCCCGCCGAGCAAGGAGCCGGATGTGGGACTCCATCCCAGGACGCTGGGATCATGACCTGAGCCAAAGGCAGCTGCCTAACCAACTGAGCCACCCAGACGTCCCCAAAACTGTAGAAGTCTTAAAACCCTATTTGCTTGGCTTGAGTGGATGGACTTCATTTTCCTAGTCTCTGTTTCATTGGAAAGAGCAGAACCATGTTAGACAGGGTAGACTCAGCCCCAAACAAACCCAATAAAAAGCAGAATCTTCTCTCTGTAAGTGTGAATGATGGTCACACCGTCAGAGCTGTTGCTGACAAACATCACCCTCTTAAAGTACTCCTGCACATGGGTGATAACGAGCTGTACTAGATATGAAATATGGGTAAGAAAGGCTTCCCATCAGTAATCTTGATTAATTAATTCCTGGGCAGTTCTGTGTGAAGGAGACTGTAGCCGAAGGATGTGCTCCTCAAGCTTGAATGTACAGAGCAGTCACTTGGGGAACTTAGTAAAAGCAGATTTGAATTCAGTAGGTCTGGCCGAGAGCCTGGGTTCTACATTCTCAACAGGCTTCCCGGTGATCCTGATGTAGCTGCTCTACACGCCACACTTTGAGTAGCAAGAATAAGGGAAAGACAATTGGATCAGAAGTTAGAAGTTCAAGGATGTCTGCTGTGTGGCTTTGGAACTAAGTACCCTGATGTAAGAATGGGAAAATTATACTTTTCCTGCTCCCTTCTGTGAATAAAGTGAATATATGTAAAACTTGCATATGTGTGCTTTGAAACTACAATATTTTAAATGCAGATTTCTTATAAATAATATAAAAGCATAAATTTAAATAATAAAATAATATAATAATGTAATATCCCTGGGGCGCCTGGGTGGCTCAGTGGGTTAAAGCCTCTGCCTTTGGCTCAGGTCATGATCTCGGGGTCCTGGGATCGAGCCCCGCATCGGGTTCTCTGCTCAGCAGGGAGTGTGCATCTTCCTCTCTCTCTCTCTGCCTCTCTGTCTGCTTGTGATCTCTGTCTGTCAAATAAATAAATAAAATCTTTTAAAAAAATAATGTAATATCCCTCAGCTCTTAGCAATACTGAGAACAATGTATGAACAGCATGTTTTTTTCATATGAGTTTATCATTTCCACCTCCTTCCTTCCAAAATAAACACACCTGTTAAATAAAACAAGGAGATAAGAAAACCAAATATATCACTCAGGTATTGTCTTTTACCAAATATTTACTGAGCATCTATGGAGGTCACATATTAGTGAAAATAAACTTGTCATGCTTTAGTACCTGACTTTAAAAAAATGGAAAGTGACAAAGTTTAAAGGGGACTTAGATTTCGAAAATGTAACATGGAAATTTCAGGTATTTTAGGAAATCGAGTAGCATCTTGAATTCAGAAGCCTCTTGCAGTAGCATAGGCTTATCCAGAGTGTCATCTGTTTATATCTTTGCCTTACAATGTGAAATAATTTCACGAAAAAGAATTTTCTTGGCATTGTTTCTGGCATCATGATGAAACTGTATCTGTAATAGGGTGGGGAAAAAGTAATATTACCTCATGTTTCTAAAATAGCTGTTCTTATATTAAGATTTTTTTTCTTTTCTGTGCCAGAGACTTATAGCAAAGACATTATCATCGCCTCTAAGAGAAGTACTGGCAATCATTGAAAGAACTGTCATCTATCTTAGATAATGGCAATTTAACCACATGGTAAAACGTTATTGTCACTTGATGCATTTTGATGGGAAGAATGTCATTGATGTTTTATTTCTCCCATGAATTTTAATGGGAAATAAACCATTAGTGACAAAACTGACTAGAGTATACTTCTCTGACACTGTAACAATTGTGCATTTAAAAACTGACAAGTGCCTCTTGTGTGTTTTTTTAAACTATGTTCATTTCACATGTATTACTCACTTATAAATACATTCTGAAGGCAACTTTCTTCTCTGTTTCCTTAGCAGTGATGATCTGGCGGCTTGGCAGGTCATATCAGAAGATAGGAGTTTTACATGGGGAACACTCAAGACCAATTACAAGGAATTTTGTTCTGAGGACTTGTCTTTAAATATTCTCTTACAACACTGTCTGGAGGTGGGAAAGGAGGGTAGAGACAGTAAGTCTCATCTCAAAAGCAGTTGATAGAGACTTTATATTTAAAATTAATACTTTAGACATAACATTTTTTCTTTCTTCTTTTGAGGAATTCTAAGTTTTCTGTTTCACAGGACCATCAGAAACCAACACACAAGTGCTGATCACCTGCTCAAAAGTCAGTTTGAAGATTTCCCCAGCAAACATCGAATCATTTAATAAGGTTTTCAAGGTTCAAATTAAATGCAAGAAGACAAAAGACACTCATTTCCATAGGTGCTGCCTGGAAATGCTTGAGCAGATTGAGATCTAGAAATAGACTGACACCAGGCAGGTTTGTGTGAGTCACCTCATTTGAGAAAGCCCAAACTTCCTCTTTTCAAATCCCTTGGTGTTTCTCAAGCATACCAGCCAGATCGCTCTGTCTTTAATGATTTGGAAGTATGCCAGCTCATCTCTCCTCCGGACTTGGCTGCTGAAGGGAGCTTAGAGGCTCAGCGCCATCTGAGTCCAGAGGAAATGAATGGCACAGCTGAATATCATCAGGGTAATGATGGTATCTCATTGCTCTCTAAATCTATTATTTGGGACAGAAATAGAGCAGGGGATTTTCCTGGCATTTCAATTATAAGAATTAGAAGGAAAATGTGAAAAATGTAGGGGCAGTGAGGGGAAAGTTTTGGAAAGAAACCCAGAGTGCATTTAACCTTCCCTTTTCCCATTAGTGAATACAATATTGCAAACTAGAGATTCGCTTTCAGTTTTAAAACAATCCATTTCCTAAATGATTTAACTTTCTAAAAATATTCAGTGGAATTAATTTTTGTTAATTGGTTGTCTTAATAGTAGGATTTTTAAAGAGGGAGGCAATGTGCCCCAAACCTCTTGTACATTCTGTAAATCTTCATCTCGAATTCCGGTCACTGCTGTGGTCATCAGTTAAATTTGGTACAGGTGCACTGGATTGGGCCTCTCCTTCTGCCTCTTACTCCCTTACCTGTGGTCATCAGTTAAGTTTGGTACAGGTGCACTGGATTGGGCCTCTCCTTCTGCCTCTTACTCCCTTACCTGTAGCCCCTTAGACACCTGAGACAGGAAGTTCATGAACCAGAAATGTAGAGGAGCTAATGCTTTATGAATCAACTCCTGAACTACAAGGAGATAGGATCAAATAAGTAAAAGTATCTTTCTTTTTTCCCCTGCAGTTTCCTCTGCTATTCTGAGAAGCATTTGACAGGTTTCACCAGAAGTTTCCCTAGGGTTTTATACCAGTTATCCTTGGCAGTACGCAGTGGGATGACACATCCTTGTGTTGTCTTTTCTACATTCCAAGACTCCTTCACTCCCACCTACTCCTCATTTCTGCTCCCTGAGATCATATGACCAATTAAACCTCTTCCAAAGGAGTTCTTGTCTCAGGCATAGTTTCTAGGTAACATAGTATAAGATGTGATTTCATTTCCTCTCTTTGGCGTTTCAGTCTGTATCAGATGGTTCCAGTCAATCCTTACCTGAACTTTGGTTTGAGGTCATAGAATTAGAAGACCCATGCTTGAGGAGTATTCAGAATTTTATGTTCCCAGAGAATGATCCTAAAGGAAACTCAAGGATAACAGACACCACCGTTACATTCTCCCTTGGTTCTGTGTATGGCCATAATCCTAAAGGGAACTCAAATTATTTCCCTAACCCATATGATAGGCAATATTTGTGCTGATCTTCAGAAATGGTTAAAATCACCGATACATTTCTAGGGAGTAGACACTGAAATCAGTTTCTTAACAATATTTATAGTATGTTTAAGTCTGATTTGGCTTGATTTAAGTTTTATGTTCATGGTGTGTGTGTGTGTGTGTGTGTGTGTGTATACAACGTTTCCCAGTTCAGTGGTTATATATGCAAGTGGGGAAAAATACCAGCTGCTGAAATAATTTATTATGGCTTACTAGAGAGGTGAAAATGTCACACGGCTTCCCACCCAAGAGTGCATTATGTACACATTTTTCACTGACTAACAGGATTTCATTACCAGGTAGAACATTAAGCATTTGAATTGATTTATGGACTAAATAAATGTGATTTTATTACCATCTTCTTTTTGGTGATCGTCTGCATGCTGTGGGAAATTCATGACAATCCTGAGTTCTTGGATCATGTAGGCTATTTTTCTACATAAAGACTTTTACCGAACAGTTTATTAGGTAATCAACTGTTTATTCTTTGCAGGCCACATCATCTTTAAAATTTTATTTAACACACTATACACATCATAAAGATAATGTGCAGAAAATGTGAGAAGAATTAGGCATTACATATTTATAAAGCCTTAGTCTCCAAGAATCAGAGGATTAAAAGTGTGTGTAAGTATTGGTATAAACAGTGTATATATTAATAAATATTTTCATGTATTCAAACATGAAAAAAATGTTTGACATACTATACATGTACATAAGTAATGACAGTATTTATATTAAAATATATTCATGTATGCAAATAAGGAGCTATGGTAGCTAATTGGAATTTTTCTCAGAAATATTCTATTTTAATATTATCTCAAAAACAAAACAAAATTGGCAAAAATGTAACAAATATTTGTAGCATTCTAGATAAAAACATATTTTGGCATCTAATTTCTGTGAGTTCAAATAAAGTTGGGTGAGTCATTTAAATTCTCCAATTTAAGTTATACTCTTTAAAAATTTAAATAATAACTAATACACAGAGCTTACTATATGCTGGACAGGCTTTAAGTACATCAACTCTTTTGGTCCTTTCAACAAACCTGTGAGATACTAGAGTATCATTTCTTAATTTCAATAAAAGGATAGAGAGATTCAGGGAGTCAGTGGAGGCAAATTGACAGTAAACAGTAGAGCCAGGATTTGAACCTATGCTGTCAGTCTCCACTGTCTGTGCTGTAGTTCTCAAAAGTAACATGTAACTCATGTGTATTATGTTCTCAATGATTAAATGTTACAAAATAGGTAAAGCTCCCCATACAGCACCTGGCCTGTAGTGAAACTTCTCAGTAAGGTTATTGTTAATTGGTGTTTGCTGTCATCAGCACCACAGATTTATACTGACATTGAAGAGTTCGCCTGTCCCAGGATAGGAATTGCTCAAAAGTTAGAATTTCTGCAACACAAGGTAACAGGGGTTATACCTGATCCAGCCTTAAACCTTAAAAGTCTGCTTCTTTTCTTTTAGGAAGAGAGGGTAGGAAAAGAACTAGGAAAAAACAAACAAACAAACAAACAACAGTGTGGTTACAGCCAGTGCTCTTGGTTACTCCCCAAATTAAAGCAAGAGACAGTTTATGTATTTTGCCCGGGCATTAAAAGGCTAAAGTTTACACATTTGAAAATGCATTGTCAAACTCAAATCTTTTTACTAAGCAGTTTGGTCCCAGAGCTAAATTGCTATCATACGTACGTCAAAGATTTGTTTGCAGTTAATCCTTCTTTGTTTTGATTGATATTTTTTCCCCATTTTTTCTAACTTTATTAAGGAATAATTGACAAACGTTAAGTGTATATGCTTAAAGTGCATAATGTGATGGTTTGATATGCATATACATTGTGAAATGAATGCCAAGATCAAGATAATTAACACACCCATCATTTTGCATAGTTAACGTGTGTGTGTGATGAGAATGCTTAAGATCTACCTTAACAACGTTGAAGTGTACAAAACTGAATTATTTTAATGAGCCACCATGCTGTACATTAGATCTTCAGAACTTATGTAACTGAAAGTTTGTACTTTCAATATTTATTCTGAATCAATATCAGAAGGAAAAAGGAAACAGAACCCAGATATTTGGAATATATGGAAAGTGCATCTTTTTTTTTTTTTTCTTTAGGCATATACAGCTTAGGATTTGATAAATTTTTTTTTTAATTGGATTTTTGGGGGTGTCTGGGTGGCTTAGTGGGTTAAGCCTCTGCCTTCAGCTTGAGTCATGGTCTTGGGAACCTGGGATCGAACCCCGCATTGGGCTCTCTGCTCAGCAGGGAGCCTGCTTCCCTCTCTCTCTCTGCCTGCCTCTCTGCCTACTTGGGATCTCTCTCTGTTAAATAAATAAATTAAATATTTTTTTAAAAATTGGATTTTTTAAGAGAGCCTGGGTTTCTCAGTGGATGATGCTTCTGCCTTCAGCTCTGGTCATGGTCCTGGGGTCTTTGGGGTCCAGGGATGGAGCCCTCATCAGCCTCTCTGCTCAACAGAGAGCCTGCTTTCCCCTCTCTCTCTGCCTGCTGCTCTGCCTACTTGCGATCTCTCTCTCTGCCAAGTAAATAAATAAATTTTTTTTTAAATTGAATTTTTAAAAAATCTCTTAAGAGCACCCATTTCAATACCATAACAATTCAGCTATAAATGTCCTCTCTAGCTGGGAGAATTCATCACTGACTTTTTTCCCCCTGGGTAACTTACCAGGCCAGACATAATGTGACTCTTTCTAACTAGAATGTTGAGTAGATAATGAAATTTATACTATCACTGTGCTTACAAGTAAGAAATTTGTTCCTTCATAATATGGTTACACTGAGAAGGAACATTGAGAATGTCAGTACCTTTCTTGACTATGATCTGTACAACTAGATAGGTACGGGAACTATGAAATCTATTGAGAAGAAAGCAACACGATTTTAAAAAATGAACAACAAAAACATTCTTGTTTTAAATTGTAGTTATGTAGCAACTTTTTATGCAGTGTTTAAGAGCTTAGAGTCTGGACTCAGAGAGGCTTCGAATCTCATCCCCACAAGACAACATGAAATCAGAAGTCTTAGCAAGCAGGAAACATACATTTCAAGTGCTTGGCATCTTTGCCAGTGGCAAGACTTAGAGCCTTACCTTAAATATTTCATTATATCCCATTTTATGATTGACATTAGTCCTCAGAGTCAATGTTAAAAACATAGTTCCAGATATATTGTACCCCAGTTTTCTTCACAAGTCTAGGCTTTTCATCATCCCCACTAACCCTCATCCTGCTCCTTGAAGTACCACAGCCCCTCGTTTGGTGTCACAATCAAGACTCCATTTTCGAAGGGTGCAATTCATTCATTAAACACTAACTGACTGGGACCAATCAGGGACTAATTAGTAATAATATGTGATAATTGTCCTGAAGGGGCTCACAGTATACTGAGGCAAAAGGATAACAGTAGAAGAGAGTGAAATAATATTTTTAATAAATTAACTTATAAAGATAAAACCTATGGGAACAAAGGGGAGCAGCACCTTACTTGGAGTAGAGTAAGATTGGGGTTACTGGGGAAAATGTCCCAGAGTGTCCACTTAAATTCTAAAGTATGAGTGGGGATTAGATAAGTGATAGAGGATGGACCTGGAAAGAAGGGCGTATAATATAGTTTCTGTTAATCATATTTTTATTACTTCTTGAGTGTCAAAACACTCTACTAACCAATCTTTAATATAACTTCCCACTGTAATGAAAGCTGAAGTTTATGCCTTATTTCTATAATATCTTTCATCAAAACTTCTTGGTACAGAATAAGAAGAAAAAGTGTGAGCAAAAATCAATGATATTAGGTAGAATGAAAGATACTGCAGTATGTCAGTGACTCCCAAAGGGAGGGAGGCAGAATTTTGCCATGCAGTAGACATTTGGCAATATTTGGGTACAACTTTTGATTGTCATAACTTTGGCAGGGGGTTGCTAATGGCATTGAGTGGACAGACACAGAGATGCTGCTAAATATTCTGCAGTGCTCAGGACAGCCCCGACAACAAAACAAAGAATATCTAGTCCACAGTGTTGAAAGTGCAAAGCTTAAGCTGATAATTGGGAATTATGCATAAACACAAAATAGTGTTAATATCCAATGTGTTTATTTTCCTAAAAGACACACACACACACAAAAATAAGAGGGCCACTACTTTTTATCACTCACGTAGATTGATACAAATAAACTAGTGACTGTTTTGCAAAGCTGAGAGTGATGCTTTCACATCTTGCAACCATTGTGTTTAGCTCAGAGAATAAGGTTTCTACAATTATTTAAAAAGAACTGGTAAGGAGATCCCATGGCATCTTGAACAGTGCATTGTAGTTTTTCTTCTTACTGACTTATGGAACACTAAATCATTTTCTCATGTCCAGGTTAAACTACCCTGTAGCAATTTTGTTTATTTCTAACTATACCCTTGGAAAGGAATCTTTAAGAATTTTGGCTAGAAAGATGCTTGTACTGCGATGAGGACAGGTTCAACCGAGGGCTCCTGTGGCATGATAAGTTATTACTTATCAACCTCACTCTGTTCAGGTTCTGGCCTCGAGTTTTGCCAGCTCTGAAAATCATCCTCATGTTTGCTCTGGGGTTGGTAATACATTGGAGTAATGACTTTTCATACTAAGCACTAAGCCCCCTCCCCCCCCCACATTTGTGGGTGATTGGTAAAATATTAATTTAAAATGACATTAAAGGAGTAAACTAGAGAGATGTATGTGATGTGTTATCTTAGATTAGATCCTAGAATAGAAAAGAGGATGTTAGTCTAAAAACAAAATAAACCAAAGCAAATGAAAAACCTGACGAAATTCAAATAAAGTCTGAAATTCAGTTAAGAGGAATGTACCAAAGATATATTCTTAGTTTTGACAGATACACCATGGTTATGTAAGATGTTTACATTAGGGGGAACTGGGTGGAGGGTACGTGGGAGCTCTGTGCATGATCTTTACCTCTTTTCTGTGAATCTAAAATTATTCCAAAATAAAAATTTATTTCTTTAAAAAATTAAATTGAAGAGGAGCATAAAATGACGTGTTAAGGGTTTTCATTTTGAAAGCAAATTAAAAAAACTTGTGGAAGCACTAAAATAATTTGTTGCAATTGTGTAACTGAAATATAATTATGTATAACAGTTTACAATTGTGTTTTTAAACTCTCTTGTTTCGTTGAAATCCTAATCCTCTTGTTTTAATTTTACATCAAAGCGAATATGTGGGCCAAACATTGCAAATCAGAGGTTTGTTGTCCAGAAATAGCTTATACTTTTGCCTGTAATACATTGCTGTATCTTAAAAGTTTTCTAACATTTTAAATATTAAATATTTTGCATAAACATCCAGTTTCTCAGCTTTTGAAAAATTAGAACTGGAAAACTTGGCCTGCATTCAGAAATATCTGAACATTTTGAGTAGAGGTTTCCTCCTTTATCCTGGGCATATGCTTGCCAGATGGTCTCATACCCCCATTTTTTTATTTCCCACTCCCAGCCCAATTACCAGGTGGGTCAACTGTGCTTTTGAGCAAGTGACATCTGACTATGCAATTTATTTTCCAGTCCTCAATATTAAATAAATATGGAGTTTTCATGTCTTTATTAATCTAAATTTTGAGAGATTTAATTTAGCTAATTTACCTGTCACCATATCAGGATATAGAAATTGTGTTCTGGAGTTCCACTTATGAAACATTTTTAACCTATTTATGGGACTAAAAATGTTTGTTTCACCCAGCTGTTTTCTGTGGCAGATAAAGAATAGATACAGTTTCCTTTTCTATCCAATGTTTACACAATTTGGGACCACTTTTTTTTTTTTTTTTTTTTTTTGGTTCTGTTTTGCTCTAAATGATAGCTTTGTGCCAAGACCTTTCTGCTTCCCAAATAGTAGAAATTTTTTGGGGGGAAATTGTCTTAGATTTATATAATGATGCTATCCTTGAGTAGTATAAACTCAAAAGTGATCTTGTTGGTTGACATTCTTAGAATCTTATATTTTGTTCTTTGAAATCATGAATAATAATTTTAAAATATCTTTTTGTATAGAGAAATAGACTCTTTTATATCAATGTTTTTCATATCCTAGAATTCACTGACCCAGTTCTCAAATGTGGTCTCCCAGTCTTTTTTACTTTTCTATAGTTCCCTTTATAAAGATCTTGGATGCCACATCAGAGGCATATTCTGCTCATTGTTAGTCAGGAAAGAGCTTCTAATGAAACCCCATTATTTAGAGAAATGGTTGTCTGTTATGTGGCCTTCATATCATCAAGGATGTGTTAAGCCTGTTGATATAAATAAAAAAAAAATTGGAGGGAAAATAATACATCTACCTAAAACCAAACTGTTTTTAGATACTTAAAAAATTGCTTAGGGACGCCTGGGTGGCTCAGTTGGTTGGGCAGCTGCCTTCGGCTCAGGTCATGATCCCAGCGTCCTGGGATGGAGTCCCACATTGGGCTCCTTGCTTGGCAGGGAGCCTGCTTCTCCCTCTGCCTTTGCCTGCCTCTCTGTCTGCCTGTGCTCGCTCGCTCTCTCTCTCTAACAAATAAATAAATAAAATCTTTAAAAAAAATTGCTTAGCAGCAACACCATGATATAAAATCTAATCACAATGGTTTTTAATAATTCATGCAAACATATTTAAAGAATTCAAAGAAAAATATTAATAATTAATTTGGTTGTTGGATACACTTGGACAATATACTTTTTTTTCTTAAAAATTCAATATAATCATTTTTTGATGTGTTGTCCTTCTTTCCCATGCCCTAAATTATGTTGTATTGGTGGCCTCTAATTTTTTGAGGACTAGTGCTGTTTGAGTTGACTCCTCAGATTATAGCAAGTCATACACACACACACACACACACACACACACACATATACATATACATATATATACCTGCATATACATATACACATGCATACATATACATATATGTATGTGCATACATACAAATACACACACACAGAGGCATACCTTGGAGATACTGTGGGTTTGGTTCCAGACCACCAAAAATAAAGCAAATATCACAATAAAGTGAGTCAAATGAGTGTTTTGGTTTCCCAGTGCATATAAAAGTTATGTTTCTACTATACTGTACCATATTTAAGTATATGATAGCATTATGTACAGAAAAAACCAAACTTTATTGCTAAAAAAAATGTTGTCCATCATGTGAGCTTTCAGGGTGTTGTAATCATTTTGCTGGTGGAGGGTCTTGCTTTGATGTTGATGGCTGCTGGCTGATACCGGTGGTGGTTGCTGAAGGTTGAGGTGGCTGTGGCAATTTCTTAAAAAAAAAAAAAAAAGCAACAGTGAATTTTGCCACATCAGTTCACTCTTTTTTTCTACACTTCTCTGTAACATGAGATGCTATTTGATAGAATTTTACCCACAATAGAACTTTCAAAGTTGAAGTCAGTCCTCTCATACCCTGCCCTGTTACCAAAAAATTTATCTAATATTCTAAATCCTTTGTTGTCATTTCAACAATCTTTATAGAGTCTTCACCAGTAGATTCCATTTCAAAAAACCACTTTCTTTGCTCATCTTAAGAACCAGCTTCTCATTTGTTAGAGTTTTATCATGAGATTGCAGCAATTCAAAAGCAATTCAAATATAATAATAACGAAACAGTTTGAAATATTATGAGAATTACCAAAATGTGGCACAGAGACATGAAATGAGCAAATGCTATTGGAAAAAAAATGACACTGACAGACTTGCTAGATGCCGGGTTGCCCTGAAACCGCCATTTGTAAAAAATGTAATATCTGCAAAGCACAACAAAAGGATGGATGGCTGTCCTTTTAGGAATGTCTGGATTTTCCTCATAGCCTTTTTCCTGATTATATAATCTTGTAATGTGCTGTTTCACGTCTGTCTTTCTCCCCAGAACGTGAGGTATATGAAGGCAGGGCTGGTCCACAGCTATGTATTCACTAATTCTCAGACTGTTGAGTGCATCTGTTTTCTTTTGTTTTGTTTTTGTTTTTAATAATTAGTGAATGGCTGAGTAAATAAATAAGTGACTAAATATGCTATGCCCTTGCATTTAAAACTAAATAGAATTATATTAAAAAATAAATATATAGGGTAAAAAAAGGATATGACTTGACTTTTTCATTCTTATCTCCAGTCCTCTACTTTTTAGTTTTTGAAATCCATGCCTCATATGACATCTGGACTGATCAACTTAATTACAGACACAGTTAAGTCAGTGCCCTTCAACACACCCAAAGTATCCCCTTAGTTTTGACAAAACAACAACAACACCTAAAATCCAACAACTTCCTTGGCCTATCCTGTATAGCTTTCCTTGAATAGCTGTTTATTTGCCTCTCTAGCTCTACCTAAAGAATCTCCTCAGCTCCAAACAATTTTAGATGTTCTGGGAATTAATTTTCTTATATACAATATGTTAGCTAGTGCATCTCCTTAGAAGCCCGTCCTGGTTTCTGCTTGGAGTTCATGTGTCCTAACTTTTCAACATTCAACTTTGACATCATCTCAAGGATGACTTTTCTAATTTCCTAAGCTGCAAAAAATGTGCACTTTCTGTGTTCCCATTAACACCTGCTTACCTTTACACTCCTAACTCATTATTAAAATGACCTATTTGTGTTTTTAAGACTTAAGTCTCTTAAATAAATGATCCCATCTTATTCATTTTTTGCATTGAACTTTCTAAGTCAATGTTTGGTGTTGAATAAATATCTCCTTGAAAAATTACAAAAGCCTATCATCATTTATCATTCAACCATTCAACTAGGAGGAAAAATTATCTAGAATTTCAAGTGATTTCCAAATTATCCTGAGATGCTTCTTTGATGAATTGCCTCTTTTTCTCACATTTTTAATTGGAACATTTAAATTGTGAACTTTGGTCTTTTTTATTATCTTTTGGTGTATTTCACTTGAATTATTCTTGAATAAAAAACTTTACTGAGCATTTATTATATTTTATACACTAAATCAATTTTTTTTTATCCCTAGGAGATACAAGACATAACATACAGGGATGCAATACTTAATTAAAATAGAGTAAGAATGCTCTAATACAAGTAAGGCTTTGGAGAAATGAATTTTAGCTAGCGGGTTAAGAGCTATAAAATAATATTCCAGATGAAGGAAACCATGTATGAAAAGCTATGTAAGTAGCTTAGAGCATGATGCATTTTGAAATTACAAATTGACTTCTAATGTTTCCTGCCTAGTTTGATGTACATCAGGTAGTCTCACCCCCGATTTTAAATTCTGGGAAGTACAAAGCCTTCTAAAAGATGTCAGTGATTTTTTTGGGCCAGTAGGTAGAAACTTAATGTCTAATAGTTAATTCTGGCTTTAAATTCCTGCTTTCTGATTTTCTGGATTATGTCAGTTTTACATAAATTCGAGTAGACACTGACCTAGTTTCCTCTAAAGAAACAAAAAACTGGTTTTTAGCTGTACAAGTGACAACCTGCTCAGTGAATCTTCTACATGTTTTGGGAAAGCCTGCAGTCATTCTACATCAAAGGTAGACAAACACTTTGAAGACAAATAATACATACTCTTACCTATTAATCCCTTTGTCAAACCAGTTGCTTAAATTCCACCCCCCATCTTCTTTACGATATACCATCTTTTTCTTTCTTTCTTTTCTTCATTCCACCAACTCTTCCCTCATAAATGATCTTAAAACACTATGGCTTCTAGATATATTCTACTTGGTAATTAATCTCATTCTAGCCTGCCACCTAACTGATCTGTTTCTTACTGGCAACCTTAGATTAAATTGGATTTTCTTTAATTTTTTCTCAAAAAGCAAGCTGAGTCATGAATTCATACAGTCATTTCTATTACTGATTTAATGCCATATGTTCTCTCATCCTAATACCAACAGGGTGACTCAGTGAGAGAAAGAGGAGGAAGAAGCAGGATTGTGTAAAAAACTTAACCTTCAGGGGCACCTGGGTGGCTCAGTGGGTTAAGCCTCTGCCTTCGGCTCAGGTCATGATCTCAGGGTCCTGGGATCGAGCCCCGCATCGGACTCTCTGCTCAGGAGGGAGTCTGCTTCCTCCTCTCTCTCTCTGCCTGCCTCTCTGCCTACTTGTGATCTTTGTCTGTCAAATAAATAAATAAAATCTTAAAAAAAAAAAAAAACTTAACCTTCATGACTAGGTTAAATTATGAACAAGAACTAGAAAAAGAAAAATAAAGAATTTCCTTACTTTATTTTTTACTTAAAAAATCAGTCCATTATATTTCTCACTTTTAATAGGAATTGCATTTGCTGGGTTTTAATCAGATTTATCTGATCCTGTACAGTCTGTTTTTTGCTGATTTTCATTCTGTCCCTTTCATGACATCTCTTCTGTTTTCCAGTTTTCTGCTTTGGGTTCATTTCATTATTATTCCACATTTATATGCTTCCTTTCAGTGAAGACATGGATTAGACTTGCCATTCTTATGCAGATAATGCTCAGATATATTGGAAGATTAGTCCTAATTGTTACTCCACATCTGACACTTTATCAGCTTCTCATGAAGACATAGGGACTGGGATGTCCAATGAAATATTGTTAAATGGAACTACTTATTGATAGTTCCACATGGATTTAAATAGGTTTTATCTTTCACCTCAGATATAGGGAGGGAGGTGGGAGAGCTAAGGGGGCAGGAGGGAGGTGTTTCAAGACCAAGAGTCCACGATCTGAGAATTAAAATTGATTCAGAGAGTAGTTTCTATAGCTATTTATCTGGAGCTTAACAACAGGTTTTTGATGTTTAGGTAAATCAGCATTTTTTTAGGTAGATATATATGTATTAAACAAAGTATAATTAAAAACTAAATGAAATTATGGTGTATTAAAAGGGTTATAATAATATTTCAGTCACTACTTAAATTCCACATTTTTGTTAGATTGTTACAAAGTAAACTTCCATGTAGGAATTCCCTTCATAATAAAATCATCTCTGTACCTGATTTTCTAAACTATTAAGAATTTCCTTCCCAGAAAGAAAGTGCAAGAGAAAGACAAAATGTAGTTGAACAGAATCCTTCAAAACATAATATGTCAGATATTGTGCAGAAAGACTAAAATTCTGAGACTCAACCCAGAAATCTGTACTTATTTAATGGAGTTCTATTTTCTGTGTGAGAACTCCACAATTCCTATTTATGCCCATTAAGAGAACAGATGCTCTTCTGGTGGTGTTCCTCTCACTTATCTTATTTTCCTTTGTCCACTGTGATAATAGATTTCTATCATGTTTCATCCATTTTGTTACAGCAAATCTTTTATTATGTCAGTTGAAAATTAATTCCCAAGCTCATTTCATTTTCTGGGCATTCTTTCCCTCCCTAGATTATTAATTCCTTCACTGAGCGTATTTTATTTTAATGTAAAAAGTATTTTTCACAACTTTGCAAGTATTTATTTGAAGTTAATATAGCTCAAAGTAGAACTCCTATAACTTTTATCTTAGAAACTAATTTCTTGAGCCACTTTATTTTCTCAATTTTTCATCAGTGCATTGTTTTATATTCTACATTTGCCAGCATGGGATGATTTTTCTTTTCTCTCAAATGTCCCTAAAAATATTGCTTTTCAACCATCTCTAATAATAATCACATGCTAATTGAAAAAAAAAAAAAAGTCATATGAGGTGTTACTGGGGAAATGGGCAGCTTGTTATTTTTTGCTTGATTTGATCAGAATGAATTTGTTCTTCATAAGGTTTCTACAAGAGCCATGGGAGAAATTCTCCTAAATCACCAAAGGAGGAAAACAAAACTTAGAAAGAAAACAAGTATTTTTCTATGTCACTTCCTAAGAATAGCTTTTCCTGATCTGTTATCTACTTCTATAGGATTTCTTGATCTATTACCCCCATAGTATTTTATAAATCCAACTTACTTATGGGTGATTTTTACTTGTCATTTATGAGTGTTTTTTTCCTTTGTTTTCAAAAAGACAACTTCTTAGTCTTACACACATTTACAAAGATTCTTCATCACCATGTAGAGATGACTTATTTGCTACTCCATGTAAGAGCTATGAAAAAGAACTTGGATATCTGTTCCATTAGTAAACATGCCTGCATTATGAAAGCCACAGCACCCAGAGTTCACAGAGATGAAAAACAAAGTGTTGTCCACAGAAGATTATAAGTGTGTATACCTCTTGAAAAACAAAGCATGCCATAGAATTGCCAAGTAGTGTGTCACTCGAAGAAGCAGTATGTCCTATCAGGAAGCTGATTCTATTAGCTTCAAACCAATCATTGAATTGCTGCAGATTTGTTATTGCTGTAAATTTGTTATTGCTGTGAAGTTCTTAAAATGTTTATAACTGTACTTTCTATCAGATCACTAGCACTTGACCACCTTTATACATGTGTTGTTCAAATAAATGTTCTGTGAAGGCTAAAGTCCATTACAGAACCCTGAGTGGAGGAATTAGGAATACTTCTTACAAAAAGAAGTGACACATCAGCTTGGCTTTGTTTAAATGAATAGAATTTCTGCAGGGGGATGTAAGAAGTAATAACACTTTAAACTTGGACAACATCATAGAAATAAATGGGAAATTATAAGGGGTGTAATACATTCAAAGAAGAACAAGAATTTTTTTCTGGCACAAGTTGAGTGTCTACTGCATAAAATATACTGGAAAAGAAATCTAGGTCCTCACAGTTTGTAATTTATTCTATAAGAATCAGATATCAAGTTTTTTAATGAAGTAAAATAATAAAGTCTGTCTTTTAGAAAGATAAACATAATAACACTAAGGAGGATGGGACACAGAGAAAAATGAGGATAAGGAAGGATTTAAGTAGCTATTTCTAGTTCAAGAAAAAATGGTGATGAAGTACTGGGTACTAGGAAGAGAAGAAAAGAAGGAAAATGGAATGTTTCAGATGAGAAATGCCTAGGTCTCAAGGAATGTGTATGTCTGTATGGGAGGGAAGTAGATGGATGAATTAAGAGAATTTTATTTAAAAGCTCCATTAAAACATTTTATAGAAATCTAGCAAGTGGAGAAACATTTACTCTAGAAATAGGAGATAGAAAAAATGGTAATGTAAATTTGAAAGCTATCAGCACAAAAATGATTGTTGTAGTCAAAGAAGTGAATTAGATTAACTATTCAGAGAGAACACTGAACAAAGAAAAATAGTCCATGTAATCAATTTATAATTCTGCTACCTAGGGGTCAAATGCAAAGAAAAAAAAATAGATTAAGAACACAGGGTATGGAGCATAATGATTTAAAACAATTAAGTAAAAATCAAGGGAGTTCAGGACTGTGTAAGGGAAGGCAAGATAATTTCAAATAAGGCCTATCGATACTTTCCATTCCTGCTAAGAGATCAAGTATGTGGAAAAAATGAAGAGATATTAGATTTAGCAATTAGGAGTTCATTTCTGGCTCTGAGAAAGCAATTCAGTACCCAAATGAGAGAAGTCAGCTGTGATACATTCAAAAGTGAATGGGAGGGGCGCCTGGGTGGCTAAGTCATTAAGCATCTGCCTTTGGTTCAGGTCATGATCCCAGGGTTCTGGGATTGAGTCCCACATCAGGCTCCTTGCTCAGCGGGGAGCCTGCTTCTCCCTCTGCCTGCTGCTTCCTCTGCTGTGTACGTTCTCTCTCTCTGATACATAGACGATAGATAGATAGATAGACAATTTAGAAATTAAAATACTATCTGGATTGCTTAACCCATGGCTTTGTTTCTTACTCTTTGTGGATTTTTCTTAACACAGTATTACATAACTAGACCTCTCTCTAATTAAGATAAGTTATAATGCCTCACACTGTTATTCATAATTAATTTTCAATTAATGTTGAAAATATTGAGTTTGTGAACTTTAGGGTATAAAAAATACTCTCACTTTGATAAGGGGCAGAATGCCCTAATATACATATCACTGTGGTTATAATTGTACAATTTTGAATTTAAAGTCTGTTTGCAAAATACTTTATTGCTAAAATTTTGCATGCAATATAGACTCACTTTTAAAATGCAATTTCTCTTTTAGTGAAGACGTGTGGCTCTAATCTTCAAGGACCAAGTGGCACCTTTACGTCTCCCAACTTTCCATTCCAGTATGACAGTAATGCACAATGCGTCTGGGTCATCTCAGCAGTGAATACAAATAAGGTAAGGGAAAACCAACTGTGGTAGAAAAGCATAATCATAAAGACAAAGGCAAAGAGATCATAAGGAAAATGCAGTAAAGAAAGTTCATAACTGAAGTATGATTTCTGTAGTATTTTCTACTTATTATCTAAACATAAACCTATATGAGAATTTTGGAAAAAATAAATTTTAAATAATACAGTTCTACTCCCAGTTACTAACATAAATAACAACACATTCAAATCATAAATTAATGTTTTCTGAGATATATTTTTGAAGGTTATGAGTATGTATTTCTTTTTCTGTTTTGTTTGTTTGCTTGTTTGTTTTTGTTTTTAAAAAGCCATGAAGCATGCCTTTTCACTTCATATCTTTTCTTCTCGACCTATCATTCAGATGTATCATGTTTTGGTATATAGCTTACTTTTGTTTCACTGTTTCTCTATTACTATAGATCATACAGCTATTCCTTATTATAAGAAGTTGGTTTTAATGTGGTCTGTACTAATTGAGGATCCATATTGTGGATATTTTAAAAGGTTACATTGTCTTTCTATTTCACTAGAAATGAGTAATACATGCATATCCCACAATACTTTGAATAAAATTATTATGCTGAACGAGTGTAGGAACAGCTGAAAACTTAGCAAGTTTTTCTGTCTTCTCTCTCTCCTTCTTCTCCTTGTAAGAATACAGAGAGGACCCAACCAGGCAGAATCAAAATTCCTCTTAGATTGCATGATATCTTTTCTGGGTTAAATTAAGGGAAGTTTCATAGTAGAGCACATAAAACTGGTTTAGATTGTAGTTCAAATACTGATTTAGAATTTACTGTCACCTTTGATCAAATTATTTAACCTCCTTGTAATTCTGTTTCTCTATATATAAAAATGTGGATACTAAGAATATGCATTTCATAGTGAGCTGTGAGAAATAAATGAGGTAATAAGTACAGAGGGCTTAATATAGTAAGGACTTAAAACACATTAACTCATTGTTATTAGATAAAGTATGTTCTACCTGCCAAAATGTTTTAGGTTTTATGTTCATAAAACCTAATGTTGATGACAGCAATATGGTTTTAAAAATCAATTCAGGGGTCAGTGACACTTACCTCATAGAAAAGTCCTGATTTATGAGTCAGAAGAATTAGATCAGAAGCTTATGCTGTCCCAAACCATCTGTGTCATCTAAGTTTCACCCAACTTGTGTTATCAGTTCAATTCACCAAATATTTATTTGTCATGTATCTTCTCTGTGCAAATTATGGGTTGTTGAGAAAAATTTTTAAAAAATCATGAAGTACTTGAAAAATCAAGCTACATTTATTGAACACTTAGCTATATGCCAGATACTATTGACAGCACTTTTTATTAATTATTTAATCCTCATAAGACTCCTGCTGTGAAATAGGTACGTTTACTGCCTTCACTTAACACAAAGGCTGAATAACTTGTTTAAGATCACATAGCCAGCAAAAGCCAGAGCTGTGTTATTTACAATGACACATCTCACAGGAAGATATAAGTATCTTATACCAAGATAAGCAGGAAGTAAATTCATTATAGTATGGAACAAACACATTGTATCAGTCTTACATTGAGATAGAAATCTTTTTGTGTCATGACAATTACCTGTAATTGTCATTAAAGTGTGGTAATTATCTTCTGTTCTATAAGATGTCAGCTTTGCTAAGTTTAATTCATTCTCACTTACTGAGATACCTGAAGTTTCACAGAGGTCGTCACATTTCTCCTTTGTTTATCTTACCCAATCTGCCAAACTTTTATCTCTTCTTTTTCTCTTAAAAAAAAAATCCAATTTTCTAAGGAAGACATAATTACTTTCACTTCTTTGCTATTTTTATCAAGTAGCTGAGTGAGGACATTAAATTTTGATCTGTTGGTTTACCTCTATTTCAAGATATCCTTATAGAAATTGGCTTTCAAGCATTTTTAACTGTGACCCATTGTTATACTTTTACACTGTTATAATTATACTTTTACACTGTGGTCCAATTGACTCACATGCACACACACAGTGCCACAAAATAACATTTTCCCTTAATATGTAAATATACTTCTCTGTTTTCTAATCTATTGTGATCTATTTGTTTTTAAAATCTTAGTTATGCCTCAATAAATGGATTTCATGATGCATGTTATAATGGGCTTTAACATAGCTTGAAAAATTGTGTTTTGCTTCTACAGATTTCTAGATCAGAACTCTTTTGAGGGGGCACCTGGGTGGCTCAGTTGGTTGTGTCTGCCTTCTGCTCATGTCATGATTCTGGGGTTCTGGGATCAGCCCTCTGTAGGGCTCCTTGCTCAATGGGGAGCCTGCTTCTCCTTCTCCCTCCTGCCACTCCCCCTGTTTGGGCACTCTCAAATAAGTAAATAAAATCTTAAAAAAAAAACCCACAAAATTCATTTTGGAAGGCAGTTGCTGGCATGAACCATTGGCACACAGCTTTCCTAGTTGATGTAAACTTCAATGAACCAAGATCCTTAACTTCAATATTTATCATTTTCTTCAGATATCGTTGTTCAAGTTTTTCTTTATGTTTGATGATTTTTATTTTTAAAAGATTTGATTTATTTATTTTTGAGAGTGAGCAAGAGAGAGAGAGAGAGAGAATGAGCACAAGTGGCAAAGGGAGAGGGTAGATGCAAGCTCCCTGCTCAGCAGGGAGATTGATGTGGTACTCCATCCCAGGACTCTGGGATCATGAGCAGAGTCAAAGGCAGACACTTAACTGACTGAGCCACATAGGTGCCCTATGTCTGATAATTTTAAAAGCAATCATGGTGTTCTAAATATCCAAAACACGTATATGACTCATGGAAAAACTTTGAGATTTGAAACTGGATGAAATCCAATGGAACTGTTTTCAAATCTGGGTTATCCCTTTCACTAGTAACACAGCTGTAGACAGGATTTTTGAATCCTCTGAAATAGTTTCTCTTTTTCATCTGTTAGAGGTAATTATATCATATCATAAAGTTGTTTTACTGACTAGATAAGAAAATATGAATTATCTCATTCAAAGTAGAATAATTTTAAAAGACATCTATCATTGGGGCACCTGGGTGGCTCAGTGGGTTAAGCCTCTGCCTTCAGCTTGGGTCATGGTCTCAGGGTCCTGGGATAGAGCCCCGCATCAGGCTCTCTGCTCAGCAGGGAGCCTGCTTCCTCACCCTCTCTCTCTACCTGGCTCTCAGCCTACTTGTAATCTCTGTCAAATAAATAAATAAAAATCTAAAAAAATTATAAGAAAAAAAAAAAGACATCTATCATTGGCAAATGATTCCATCACATTAAGAAAGACTGATGAGGGGCACCTGGGTGGCTCAGTGGGTTGAAGCCTCTGCCTTCAGCTCAGGTCATGGTCTCAAAGTCCTGGGATTGGGCCCTACATCGGGCTCTCTGCTCAGCAGGGAGCCTGCTTCCCCTTCTCTCTCTGCCTGCCTCTCTGCCTACTTGTGATCTCTCTCTGTCAAAATAAATAGGGGCGCCTGGGTGGCTCAGCAGGTTAAGCCTCTGCCTTCAGCCAGGTCATGGTCTCAGGGTCCTGGGATCGAGTCCCACATCAGGCTCTCTGCTCAGCAGGGAGCCTGCTTCCTCCTCTCTCTGCCTGCCTCTCTGCCTGCTTGTGATCTCTCTATCTGTCAAATAAATAAGTAAAATCTTAAAAAATAAATAAATTAATTAAATTTTAAAAAAAAGACTGATGATTCGCAGACCTGTACCCCTGAAGCAAATAATACACTATATGTAAAAAAAAAAAAGAAATATGCTTGTCTTTAGTTATTTGTTAGTTTTAAGTTATGTATTGATGCAGAATAAAATGTCCCTCTGTACTATTGTCTTCCATCTTTGATTATTCAATTGATTAATTTATAAGTGACAAAACATTAAATTACAGTTATTTTTTCTGCTCAGTTTACACACATTGCCATGTAGCTTACTAGAAATAAAGTATAATGACTGAGCATTACAGTCTTAAAGTAATATATGTTTTCAGGGTCACTTTATACTCCTTCCCCAAGCTTCTATATGGGAATTTTTCCTTTAATTTTAGAATTTCAATGGTGAACATAATTGAGGGCTTCTTCAGACCAGTAAGTTAAAATATTAGAACAAATGCTTTAAACTAGCCTGGTCATTGAATTAATTGTTCTTCTTGCATTACAATATGCATTTAACATTAGCTCCATATGTGAAGTAAATATTTTTCTGCCTTGAATTTTTCCTTAATTTTTATAAGGATGATCTCCCTTGATTTAATTGGTCTAGTGCATTTGTCTTCAATCTGATGTATGTGTGTTCTGGGGTACACAGACGATTCCCAGGGTGTACATGGGGAAAGAGGTGGGGACAGGACACCATTTTCATGTATTCTCCTTTCTAATACTGTCTCCTTGAAGACCCTCTTCTATCTGTTTGTTCTCTTTTATCACTTTCCTTTTCATGATTGTCTTTCATAGTTTCAAAAGAGTGTCATGTATTATCTTCCAAGCTGAAAGGTTGACGTTTTACATTATTTTAGTGTAAATAAAATTCCAGAGATCCAGACTAGAAATTCTACACGCACATACTTCCTGAGGGGAGAGTCTTTTAGAACAAAACAAAAAATAGATTTGCTAGGAAACATTTGAAGGAGCTATTACCTTATTTCTTCTAAACAACAAACTTAAAGAAAGCCCCACCTCTTTATCTCTTTATGTATGCATGTATTTATTATGTATCTATCATCTGTCTACCCACTTATCTTTGAGTTTGTCTGTATCTCTGTCTATCCTAGAACTAGAATTTACAGTAATCAAATTATAGAGTAGTCTGACTTTTTGGACACATAGAATTTTCAATTTGTCTGATTGATTTTACAGTTTTCTGCACTTAAAATATTCAGTGGATGTTTTCTAAAAACAAAATGGACTAATGTAAGATTTTAAGGAAACTATATTTAGAGTATTTGTAAAATTGCAATATAGAACTTGCATCCTTTGCAGTTACTCACACTTAGAAAAAAAAAAGTCTATTTAAAACTGTGGGAGAAAATAGTTATCAAAATGCTTTGACCTATGTCTGCAAAATTTTTTCAGGGCTGTCTAGACCAGCATTGTCCATTAGAAATATGTGAGTCATATATGGAATTTTAAATTTTCTAATAGCTACATTTTTTAAAGGTAAAATTAATTTTAATGCTATATCTTATTTAGTCACAATGTTAAAATTTCGTGTATTCAGAATAAAATTATTAATGATATAACTTACTGTATATATTTTTTCATTTTAAATCTTTGAAATCCAAAATGTATTTAACACTTAAAGGACATCTCAACTGAGATGAGTCATATTTCTAGTACTCTATAGCCACACATTGCTGGTGGCTAACATCATACAGGGAAAATATCGAACATCACCACAGAGAGTTTGACCCTCTGCTTTAGGGAATATGACTGGTGATGATGGTTAGTGGTTGGTCTTAAGGAGAATAAATATCCCATTGCAAGGGAATTGCCTCAAGTGAAGTTTTGGTAGGGGCTTCAAGGAAAAAGAAGAAGGGATGCTCCCACTGGCAACCTGGGATTTTAGTTTTTCCTTACTTCCATGAACTACCCCATATCTTTATTTAATAATTTTTTTTCACTTTCACTTAAGTCAGCCAAAATAGTTTTCTGTCACTTGTCACTATGGAACCTTGAGGCAGGCGGTTAATGATATAGTCATAATTTTCATTATCTCTTGACCTAGTATAAAGAATCTATTGAAATATTTAGCTTTGTCATTTGTTCTCTAACATATTTTACCATATACTGCAAACTGATTATATGCTTATTTCCTCTATCTTCATCAATATTGGGATAAGAGGGATCTAGCTCTTGAAAACATATGGTGATGTTGGATTCCTTTACTCTTAATTTCTTGGATTTCTAATAACATTTTGAGAAGTGGGGTCTTCTAATGTAAATATAAATTAATAGTAATGTCAAAATAGTTTTTTTCATTGAATAGTTCTTCAGTATCATGTGCAGAACTGAGATAAAAATGTTGTGGAATAGAATTCTTTCTGGCTTTTTGAACAGTTCTTGTTCTAATTTTAAAGGGTTGCACTTTTATCTACATAGGATAACTATTTGTAAGGATAATACTGATGTTTCCAGGATGTCAGAAAACCTCACAACTGAGAAAATAAAATCCACTGGGAGATCAGTAATAAAAGATTAAATTAACCAAGCATAGAAGAATACAGTTCAGAGAGAATGAAGACAGGCACATGAGGTTGACTTCACTTTAGATTACAGCTCTCTCTAGTTTAGCAGAAGTCTAAAATGTCAGAAGAAGTAAAATTGGTCACTAGAAGAATGTGAATTGACTATGGCTTAAAAAATGTTAGGCAATGGTAGCCAAAAGCACATTTTTTTTTAATTCTAGGACTATGAAATTTTTAAAAATATTTTATTTATTTATTTGAGAGAGAAGGGAGAGAATCTGAAGCTGGGTCCACATTGAGCTCAGAGCCACACTCGGGGTTTGATCCCACCACCCTGAGATCATGACCTGCCCCCAAACCAAGAGCCAAATGTTTACCGGACTAAGCCACCCAGGTGCCCCCAGGACTACGAATATTTAACTTGTTTCTAAATTTGGCTCACATTTGTACCTCATGATTCAAAGAATACTGTTTACTATAACCTAGGTATAACAATGATGAAGTTTCAGGGACTGGCATGATTTTATTTTATTTATTTTATTTTATTTTTTTAAGATTTTATTTGACAGAGAGAGAGATAGCAAGAGGAGAATACAAGCAGGGGGAGTAGGAGAGGGATAAGCAGGGTTCCTGCTGAGCAGGGAGCCTGATGCAGGGCTCATCAATGCCTGTGATCGATCCCAGAACCCTGGGATCATGACCTGAGCTGAAGGCAGATGCTTAACAACTGAGCCACCCAGGCACCCTAACTGGCATGATTTTAAGTGTACATATTGAAGAACACATCCCGAATGTTCTTGACCTATTTATAA
>ML093096.1:62704-86968 GCA_003697995.1 Taxidea taxus jeffersonii | reverse complement strand
TTTTCCCTATAAATTATTAGTTTTCTTTCTTTCTCCTCTACCCTTCTCCCCAAATTTTGGTTTTTACTTCAACATTTACTCAATGTAGCCATCAAACAATTGCTAAAATTTTTACTTTGTTTCTGGTGAAAATCAATAATCCTTTACCTCTTATTATAGAACTGTGATCTAATTTACATAACCTCTTTAAAGCTAGGACTATGTAGTGATCCTAGCAGTGAATGCTTTCTTGCTGCATGCCCTACCATGACCAGACACTATTTTCATTGCTTCCTTCACATGTGCTAAATAATTCTCAGAGCAGCCTTCATTTCCTCACTACTATTTTTGTCCCATTTTAAAAATGGGACAGGCTCTGAGAGGTTAAGTAATAAAGGAATCTTCAAGAGTTCCAATGCAAGATGGATGAAACAGAAATATAACCCATGTAGAATAATGTCCAGGTTTACCACTAATGGCAAATTTCCTATAATGCTGGGAAATGGCCTGGCTGAAATAGATAACTAAGGTTTTTCCCCTATCTGCTTTAAAATATGAAATTAATGTGATTTTAGTATGCCTGCATTTGAGAGAGGACAGTGGCCTCTATACACTTCTTTTGCCTCTGATCTGATAAAATTCATTTTTACCCTTTCATAATATAGGTCATTTCAGAGAAGATTCTTGCTTATTAGGTAAAATATACTAGTAATAAAGAATACATAAAAGAGGAAAAATCTGTCCCATCTAGTGAAAAAGAACATTAAACAATTTGGAGAAATGTTTTTTTGTCAAAAATCCAGAACCAAGTTTTTAATGTTATAGGCATGAGTTGTCATCATCCTTGGAGGAAGATAGGCATATTTGTTTTTTTGCATTAAGAGTACAGCCAGTTTCACTGTGGCATTGATGGAGTTTGCTGGCTTCAGCTGCTAGGTTTTTGCTATTATTAAGACAAGAACTGATGTAATCATACAGAAACTCCTGGTATTTATGTAGATGTACTCTATGGCTTGAAAGATTCTGCTCTCCCTAATTTCAAATCACTGCTAGGCATGGTTGGGTCAGTACAATGTTCCTCAATTTCTTGGAGCTTTGCTACATATTTCTGCCACATAAAAGTCAAGGATGTATTAAATTAAATCACCCATCTCTTGATAATAAGATCGGTGACTACCACTCTTATATCAGAGCATACTCTCATATCCACAACTGAAGATGTCAAGCATTTCTGTCTCTATCAGAACAAATTTAAGTATTTCCTATACAAGTTTCAAATAGAAAAGTTTTCCAAATATTCATGTTTATTTTATATATTAAGAACATAGCATTGAAAACATTTCTTTTTAGTAATGAGGGGTTCCTTTTGACTTGTATATCATTACCAACCATGGTGACTCTAAAAGCAGAATTTAGTAATATTTTTGATTCATGAAAAAAAATAGCATGTGTTTTGCTCTTCTGTAGCAATCTTGGTTCTGCAGAGGAGGTAGTAGTTAAAAAATTCACTTTTTGGTGAGTATACTAAACAGATGTGAATCAGAAGACATGTGGGAAGGAAATATATATTCTTGTGAGCACCATTTTTATAAAGGCTCTTTTTTAAATAACCACACTTTATATCCCTGTCCTTTACAGTATTTTGTAGTTTCTAATACCACATAAAATAAATTTACACTTTCCTCTTCAAGTCAGCAGTTGCAGGTTCTGCTATCAATCCCTCAAGCTAAAGTATATTTTGTGGTTTGAAGCAGCATGATATAGTAGCAAGAGTGTTAGACCAGGAGCTGAAGTTCTGGATTGACTTCCCACTGGGCCATTTACTGTCAACCAGGACAGGGCCTTTCAGGGTCTCGTTTTTTTTGACCTATGTCAAAAAATAATAGTCTTTTACTATCCCAGAGTGGATTTGTATATCAAGTAATAATGCATGTGTAAATTGCTAGGTCCTCTATAGATGTAAGGAATTATAATTTAGGAGGCTTCTGACAACATACTAGCTTTTCTAAATTCAGATTTATTCTTTTGGGGGGAAAATAGCTGATAGATATACTTGATCAAGGCAGACAAAGTTATTGCCTGTCAAAAGAAATGGGAAGGGTTTTTGACATCAAATAAGTCTGATATTTTAGAGATGAATAGTATCTCCAGAAGCTCTCCAGTTCCAAGATATAGATTTGCAATAATTATAATATTATTGTCAGATTATTGTCAACCTATTTAAATTTGAAATATTTTATAGATGCCATGTAATCCAAGGTAAATCAAATGAATGATATCTTTAATAAATGCCTTCTACTCTATTAAAATTATGGAATGTTTCTGTTGTACACCAAAATACAACTGATTCAGGTCTGATAATAGCTCGGATTATTTATTATCCTTTCTTCATATGATTCTAAAGTAGTAGTTATTTCTTGAAAAATGTTACTTACATTTTTAAATGAGGAGATATCATTCAATGAAAATGTTTTATTTCTAAGTTTCATAATTTTTTACAACAGAATATAAAGGATATTTTCTTGAGTTATTCATAATTATATAATCTTAGTGGTATAGGAGAATCATAAATTGCAATCAAGATTAATCTTTACATTGGAGTCTCGATCATGAATGGATTCAGTATCTCCTTCAAGAATTAGAAAGGGAGGGGCACCTGGGTGGCTCAGGGGGTTAAAGCCTCTGCCTTCGGCTCAGGTCATGATCCCAGGGTCCTGGGATCGAGCCCTGCATCGGGCTCTCTGCTCAGCAGGGAGCCTGCTTCTCCCCTCTCTCTCTGTCTGCCTCTCTGCCTACCTGTGATCTCTGTCTGTCAAATAAATAAATAAAATCTTAAAAAAAAAAAGAATTAGAAAGGGAACTTTAAGTGGGATAGAATATTTAGTTCACAAAGTAATCACAGGAAAGGGATCTAAAATATGTATGTTGGGGTGCCTGGGTGGCTCAGTGGGTTAAAGCCTCTGCCTTCAGCTGAGGCCATGGTCCTAGGATCCTGGGATCGAGCCCTGTGTCGGGCTCTCTGCTCAGCAGGGAGCCTGCTTCCTCCTCTCTCTGCCTGCCTCTCTGCCTACTTGTGATCTCTCTGTCAAATAAATAAGTAAAATCTTAAAAAAAAAATAAAATATGTATGTTGTCTGAAGTTTTGTTCTTTACAGTGTAATAAAAATATGTGAAATCAGAACTTAGCTCTGAACTTGTAAACTTGCAAAAAACTCTATATAAGATTTCAGGAAATATGTTCTGAAGAGTAGTCAGAAATCAAAGGTCAGTTCAGTATGAGTAACAAAGAGATGGTAAGTGATTACCAAGAGTGTTTTTCTTTTTTCCTTCCTTGTTTTTCTTCCTTCCTTCCTCCCCCCCTCTCTTTCTTTCTCCTTTCCTAACTTGCCTTTTTTCTTATGATTCTTTATTGAAGGAAAACTTCTATCCATAAACATCATTCTCCTTGAAACAATCTCCAAAAGAATAAGCCTTTAATTAAGATTTTTACACTAATAAAAAAGTGTTTACACCATATTTACTTTTGATATTATAAATGTGTATCTGTGAAAAAGCATTGTTTCTTAAGTAAATATTTACCTGATATCCAGGTCTACTACTAGTCATATGTAGGCTCTATAGAATTAATGATGAGAAGACACAGTTTTCAATTCATGAAGATAAATTTTCCCAATTTAAACAAGTTTAAGAATCATTTTAAAAAGCAACAAAATTTTAAAATTTAAGAGTAAACCAAATTGTATTTTCCCACTTATCTAACATGGGAGGGTGTATGTGTGTCGGTTACATATCACTGTAACAAAACTTATTGGCTTTTGGCTTAAAAAATGGGTCATATTTCATGAAGCTGTGGCTCGATTAGAGTCACTTGAATGGTTCTGTGCAGCACGGTGTCAGCTGAGATTGCAGATACTGTAGATTTGACTGGGTTGAGTCCTTTAATACAGATTGTTTATGTGACTGGCACTTGGTATTGACTACACAACCCCCTGTGTCTTTGTTCTACTCCATGTGGCCTCTCAGCTTAGATTTGTTTTAGACTTCTAAGAACATGCCAGCTGACTTCCAAAAGAGAGTAGTATTTTAAGCAGTGAAGGAAGAAAGTGCTCTTGAAGCAAAATCTCTTGAAGCCTGGTCTCAGTAGTTACACATTATCATTCTGCATTCTATTGATTGAAGAATATCATAGGGTCAGTTCAGATCCAGGAGAGGGGAAATAAAGCCCACATCTCAATGGAAAGAAGGATTAAAGAATTTATAGTCATCTTTAATCCATGGTGGGGAGACAATTCTCCATGTTTGGTGAGAAATTGTCATGGCATCCTAAACATTATTTCAGATTCTGCCATTACTTATATTACTTGCTTTTTCTAAACATCCTTGTGCATTGCTTATTGACTTAAAACAGAGTTCATGGGGCACGTGGGTGTCTCAGTTGGTTAAAGCCTCTGCCTTCGGCTCAGGTCCTGATCTCAGTGTCCTGGGATGGAGCCTCGAGTCAGACTCTCTGCTCAGCGGGGAGCCTGCTTCCTCCTCTATCTCTGCCTGCTTCTCTGCCTACTTGTGATCTCTGTCTGTTGAATAAATAAATAAAATCTTTAAAAAAATAAAATAAAACAGAGTTCATATACATAGAACATTATGATTTTTGGGGGGGTACCTGAGTGGTTCAGTTGGTTAAGCATCTGACTGTTGATTTTGGTCCACATCATGATCTTGGGGTCATGAGATTGAGCCCTGCTGCCAGGCTCCACACTCAGCATGGAGTCTGCTAGAGATTCTCTTCCCCACCCACTTGCACTCTCTAAATAAACAAACAAATAAACATTGTAACTTTTTGATCTGGCACATAGCTTTGGAAAAATATGTTTAAATGCTGCAGAATAATTACCATCAGCACATAAAAACAGAAGAAAAAACATATATTTTTAAAAGAGTTTATTTATTTATTTGACAGAGAGAGAGAGATTGAGCACCAGCAAGGGGAAGTGGCAAGCAGAAAGAGAAGGAGAAGCAGGCTTCCTGCTGAGCAGAGAGCCAGATGTGGGGCTTGATCCCTGGACCCCAGGATTATGACTCCAGCTGAAGGCAGATGCCTAGCAGATACCTAAACAAAAGACTGCATTTCCAGGTGTCCATTGCAGTTAGCTGTGTGATTAAATGCTAATGGTCAGTCACAAGAAGTATTTGCTGAATAAGAGCCTTCTTGTCTTCTTCCATTTTACTGTTCTAAGCGGTTAGATTTGCTACACAAGGATGACACCCAGTTATCATGGAGTGGGAAGCCAAAATGATTCTGGTTCCCTGATGACATTGTGGAGAGCCTATACCTGCTCAGAACTGCCAACCTCAGGATTTTTTTTTTTTTTATTAACATATAATGTATTATTATCCTCAGGGGTACAGGTCTGTGAATCGCCAGGTTTATACTTCACAGGACTCACCATAGCACATACCTTCCCCAATGTCCACAACCCAACCACCCTCTCCCTATCCCTCTCCCCTGGCAACCCTCAGTTTGTTTTGTGAGATTAAGAGTCTCTTATGTTTTGTCTCCCTCCTGATCCCATCTTGGTTCATTTATTCCTTTCCAAACCCACAAAACCCCCATGTTGCCTCTCAATTTTTTCATATCAGGGAGATCATAAGATAATTGTCTTTCTCTGATTGACTTATTTCACTCAGCATAATACCTTCTAGTTCCATCCACATTGTTGCAAATGGCAAGATTTCATTTCTTTTGATGGCTGCATAGTATTCCATTGTATATATATACCACCTCTTCTTTATCCATTCATCTGTTGATGGACATCTAGGTTCTTTTCATAGTTTGGCTATTGCAGACATTGCTGCTATAAACATTCAGGTGCACGTGCCCCTTTGGACCACTGCGTTTTTATCTTTAGGGTAAATACCCAGTAGTGTGATTGCTGGGTCATATAGGGTAGTGCTATTTTCAACTTTTTGAGGAACCTCCATGCTGTTTTCCAGAGTGGTTGCACTAGCTTGCATTCCCACCAACAGTGTAGGATGTTCTGCTTTCTCCGCATCATCACCAGCATCTGTTATTTCCTGACTTGTTAATTTTAGCCATTCTGACTGATGTGAGGTGGTATCTCATTGTGGTTTTGATTTGTATTTCCCTGATGCTGAGGGATGTGGAGCACTTTTTCATGTGTCTGTTGGCCATCTGGATGTCTTCTGGGCAGAAATGTCTGTTCATGTCCTCTGACCATTTCTTGATTGGATTCTTTGTTCTTTGGGTGTTGAGTTTGTAAGTCCTTTATAGATTTTGGATACTAGCCCTTTATCTGATATGTCGTTTGTAAATATCTCCTCCCATTCTGTCAGTTGTCTTTTTGTTTTGTTGACTGTTTCCTTTGTTGGGCAAAAGCTTTTGATCTTGACGAAGTCCCAAAAGTTCATTTTTGCCCTTGCTTCCCTTGAATTTGGTGATGTTTCTAGGAAGAAGCTGGTGTGGCTGAGGTCAAAGAGGTTGCTGCCTGTGTTTTCCTCAAGGATTTTAATGGATTCTTTTTTCACATTGAGGTCCTTCATCCATTTTGAGCCTATTTTCATGTGTGGTATAAGGAAATGGTCCAGATTCATGTTTCTGCATATGGCTGTCCAATTTTCCCAACACCACTTGTTGAAGAGACTGTTTTTTTTCCACTGGACATTCATTCCTGCTTTGTTGAAGATTAGTTGACCAAATAGTTGAGGGTCCATTTCTGGGCTCTCTATTCTGTTCCATTGATCTGTGTGTCTGTTTTTGTGCCAGTACCATACTGTCTTGATGATGACAGCTTTGTAGTAGAGCTTGAAGTCTGGAATTGTGATGCCACCAACTTTAGTTTTCTTTTTCAACATTTCTCTGGCTATTTGAGGTCTTTTCTGGTTCGATAGAAATTTTAGGATTATTTTTCCATTTCTTTGGAAAAAATTGATAATATTATGATAGGGATTGTGTTAAATGTGTAGAGGTAGCATAGACATTTTCACAATATTTGTTTTTCCAATCCATGAGAATGGAACATTTTTCCATTTCTTTGTGTCTTGCTCAATTTCTTTCAGCATACTTTATAGTTTTCTGAGTATAGATTCTTTGCTTCTTTGATTAGGTTTATCTTATGGTTTTGGGTGCAATTGTAAATGGGATTGACTCTTTAATTTTTCTTTTTTCTGTCTTATTGTTGGTGTAGAGAAATGCAACTGACTTTTGTGCATTGATTTTATATCCTGACACTTTACGGAATTCCTGTACAATTCTAGCAGATTTGGAATAGAGTCTTTTGGGTTTTCCACATAAAGTATCATATCTGTGAAGAGTGAGAGTTTGACTTCTTCTTTGCCAATTTGGATCCTTTAATTTATTTTTGTTTTCTGATGGCTGAGGCTAGGACTTCTAGTACTATGTTGAATAGCAGTGGTGATAAAGGACATCCCTGCCGTGTTCTTCACCTTAGCGGAAAAGCTTTCAGTTTTTCTCCATTGAGAATGATATTCTCTGTGTGTTTTTCATAGATGGCTTTGATGATATTGAGGTATGTGCCCTCTATCCCTACACTTTGAAGAGTTTTGATCAGGAAGGGATGCTGTACTTTGTCAAATGCTTTTTCATCATCTATTGAGAGTATCATATGGTTCTTGTTCTTCTTTTATTAATGGATTGTATCACATTGATTGATTTGCAGATGTTAAACCAACCTTGAAGCCCAGGAATAAATCCCACTTGGTCGTGGTGAGTAATCCTTTTAATGTACTGCTGGATCTTATTGGCTCATCTTTTGGTGAGGATTTTTCATCTGCATTCTTCAAATATATTGGTCTGTAATTCTCCTTTTTGATAGGTTCTTTGTCTGGTTTTGGGATCAAGGAAATCCTGGCCTCCTAAAATGAGTTTGGAAGTTTTCCTTTTTTTCTATTTTTTGGAACAGTTTCAGGAGGATACATATGAATTCTTTAAATGGTTGGTAGAATCCCCCTGGGAAGCTGTATGGCCCTGGGTTCTTGTTTGTTGGGAGATTTTTTTTAAAGATTTTATTTACTTATTTGACAGAGAGAGAGAGATCACAAGTAGGCAGAGAGGCAGGCAGGGGGGGGAGGAGCAGACTCCCTGCTGAGCAGAGAACCCGATGCGGGACTCAATCCCAGGACTCCAAGATCATGACCTGAGCTGAAGGCAGAGGCTTAACCCTCTGAGCCAACAGGTGTCCCTGTTGGGAGATTTTTGATGAGTGCTTCAATCCCCTTACTGGTTGTGGATCTGTTCAGGTTTTCTATTTCTTCCTGGTTCAGTTTTGGTAGTTTATATGTCTCTAGGAATGCATCCATTTCTTCCAGATTGTCAAATTTGCTGGTGTATAGTTGCTCATAATATGTTCTTATAATTGCTTGTATTTCTTTGGTGTCGGTTGTGATCTCTCCTCTTTCATTCATGATTTTATTAATGTGGGTCCTTTCCCTTTTCTTTTTGATCATTCTGGCCAGAGGTTTATCAATCTTACTAATTCTTTCAAAGAACCAGCTCCTAGTTTTGTTTATTTGTGCTACTGTTTATTTTGGTTTCTATTTCATTGATTTCTGCTCTGGTCTTTATTATTTCTTGTCTCCTGCTGGGTTTAGGCTTTCTTTGTTGTTCTTTCTCCAGCTCCTTTAGGTGTAGGGTTAGGTTGTATATTTGAGACCTTTCTTGTTTCTTGAGAAAGACTTGTATTGCTATATATTTTCCTCTCAGGACTGCCTTTGCTGTGTCCCACAGATTTTGAACAGTTATGTTTTCATTATCATTTGTTTCCATGATTTTTTCAATTCTTCTTTAATTTCCTGGTTGACCCCTTCATTCTTTAGAAGGATGCTCTTTATCCTCCACGTATTTGGGTTATTTCCAAATTTCCTCTTGTGATTGAGTTTTAGCTTCAGAGTACTGTGGTCTGAAAATATGCAGGGAATGATCCCAATCTTTTGGTACTGGTTGAGACCTGATTTGTGACCCAGGATATGACCTATTCTGGAGAATGTTCCATGTGCACTAGAGAAGAATGTGTATTTTGTTGCTTTGGGATGGAATTTTCTGAATATATCTGTGATGTCCATCTGGTCCAGTGTGTCAATTACGGCCTTTATTTCCTTGTTGATCTTTTGCTTGGATGACCTGTCCATTTCAGTGAGGGAGGTGTTAAAGTCTCCTACTATTATTGTATTGTCTATGTGTTTCTTTGATTTTGTTATTAATTGGTGTATATAATTGGCTGCTCTCATCTTGAGGGCATAGATATTTAAAATTTTAGATCTTCTTGTTGGACAGACCCTTTAAGAATGATACAGTGTGGGGCACCTGGGTGGCTCAGTGGGTTAAAGCCTCTGTCTTCGGCTCAGGTCATGATCCCAGGGTCCTGGGATGGAGCCCCGCATTGGGCTCTCTGCTCTGCAGGGAGCCTGCTTCCTGCTCTCTCTCTGCCTGCCTCTCTGCCTACTTGTGATCTCTGTCATATAAATAAATAAAATCTTTAAAAAAAAAGAATGATACACTGTCCTTCCTCATCTCTTAGTATAGCCTTTGGATTAAAATCTAGTTTATCTGATATAAGGATTGATACCCCAGTTTTCTTTTGATGTCCATTACCATGGTAAATTGTTTTCCACTTTTCCTCACTTTAAATCTGGAGGTGTCTTTGGGTCTAAAATGAGTCTCTAGAAGACAGCATATCAATGGGTTTTGTTTTCTTTCTTTCTTTCTTTTTCTTTCTTCTTCTTTTTTTTTTCTCTCTTCTGATACCCCGTGTCTTTTGATTGGTGCATTTAGTCCATTTACATTCAGGGTAACTATTGAAAGAGATGAATTTAGTGCCATTGTATTGCCTGTAAGGTGACTGTTACTGTATATTGTCTCTGTTCCTTTCTGGTCTATTTCTCTTAGGCTCTCTCTTTGTTTAGAGGACCCCTTTCAATATTTCCTGTAGGGCTGGTTTGGTATTTGTAAATTCTTTCAATTTTTGTTTGCCCTGGGAGCTTTTTATCTATCCTATTTTTCAGTGACAGACTAGCTGGATATAGTATTTCTGGCTGCAGGTTTTTCTCAGTAAGTGCTCTGAATATATCATGCCAGTCCTTTCTGCCCTGCCATGTCTCTGTAGAAAGGTCTGTTGCCAATCTAAATATCTTCTGTTGTATGTTACAGACCTATTATTCTGAGCTGCTTTCAGGATTTTCTCTTTGTTAGTGAGACTTGTAAATTTTACTATTACATGACATGGTGTGGACCTATTTTTACAGATATTGAGTGGGGTTCTTTGTGCATCTTGGATTTTGATGCTTGTTCTCGTTGCCAAATTAGGGAAATTTTCTGCTATCATTTGCTCCAGTATACTTTCTGCCCCTCTCTTTCTTCTTCTGGGATCTCAATTATTTTAATATTGGTTCATCTTATGGTATCACTTATCTCTCGAATTCTTCCCTAGTAGTCCAGTAGTTGTTTATCTCTCTTTTGCTCAGCTTCTTTATTCTTTGTCATTTGGTCTTCTATATCACTAATTCTCTCTTCTTCCTCATTTATCCTAGCAGGAAATGCTTCCATTTTGTATTGTACCTCATTAATAGCTTTTTTGATTTCAACTTGGTTAGATTTTAGTTCTTTTATTTCTCCAGAAAGGGATTTTATTTCTCCAGAAAGGGATTCTCTAATATTTTCCATGGTTTTTTTTGAGCCCAGCTAGCACCTTGATAATCATTCTGAACTCTAGTTCTGACATATTACTAATGTCTGTATTGATTAGGTCCCTAGCCATCAGTACTGCCTCTTGTTCTTTTTTTTGTGGTGAGTCTTTCTACCTTGTCATTTTATCCAGGTAAGAATAGATGAATGAGAGAAGGAAATACTATAAGGGTAGCGATGACCCTAGAAAATATATGCTAACCAAATTGGAAGACACCCCACACTGGGGTTGGGGGCGGGGAGGAGAAAGGTGGGAAAAAAAATATATATATATGATGATCTGGTGAGTGGAACAGAGCCACACACTTGTTTTTAGGTTATTTTTGGCTTGTTAGAAGAAATGGCCTCCCCATATATAAAGAAAGAAAAACTTATATATATACAAAAATAAGGGTAAACATGATGAAGGGATGGATTATGATTGTAAGGATGAAAATTAAAATGATTCTTAAAAAAAGTAATTGATAAGATAAGTTGGTTGAAAAAAAAGAAGAGAATATAAACAGGCTGGGGCCTAGAACAAAGCCATGTGCTAGATTTAGGATATATCTTTATCTTTTGAAGAAACTGTATCCACAAATTTTAAAGAAAGAAAAACCTATATCTATACCAAAAATTAGGTTAAATACAATGAAGGGATAGAATAAGACCATAACAATGAAAATTTAAAAAGAGTTTTAAAAAGGTATTTATAAATTAAAATAGTTAAAAAAGGTTAAAATAGGAATAGAGATAGTTTTACTTATTCCTTTCCATCTGAATGCTTTTGTTTTTATAATGACTGATTAATTGATTGACTGCCTAATTGCCCTGGGTAGGAATGCTATTACAGTGTTGAATTGAAGTGGCTAGAGTGGACATCCTTATTTTGATCATAGAGAGAAACCAGTCTTTCACCATTAAGTATGATGTTATTTGCAATGATGTTATTAGCTGTTCTTTATCAAGTTGAAGAAATTTCCATCTATTCCTAGTTTTTCGGGTGTTTTTGTAATGAAAAGATTTTGACTTATGTCATTTTTTCCCATCTATTGAGTTGATCATATGGTGTTTATTCTTATTCTATTAACATTATATACTACATTGATACATTTTAGTACATTTCAAGACCCTTTCATTCCTGGAATAAATTCCACTTAGTCATAGTAAATAATCCTTTTTATATATTGCTGGATTCATTTTGCTAATATTGTGTTGATGGATTTTATGACTATATTCATAGAAGATATTGGCTTGTAATTTTCATTTTTTGTGATGTCTTTGGTTTTGGTGTCAGGGTAATCCTGGTTTTATAGAAGAAATTTTGGAAAAATTTCCTCCTTTTTCTATTTTTTTGGAAGCATCGGTAAAAGATTGGTGTTAATTTTTTTCTAAATGTTAGGTAGAATTCACCAATGAAGCCATCTGTGCCTGGGCTTTTTCTTTGCTTTTGGTTATGAATTTAATTTATTTTTCTCATTATGGGTCTGTTCATATTTTAGAAAAAATTTTCATGAATTAGTTTCAGTTTATATTTTTTAAGAATTTGCTGTTTCATTTAGGTAATTTTTCTTGCCATACAATTCTTGCTAGTATTCTCTTTAAATCCTTTTTATTTATGTAAACTCAAAAATAATGTCCCCTCTTTCATTTTTGATTTCAATCATTTTAGTCTTCTCTCTTTTATTACTGGCCAGTCTAAGAAAAGTTTTGCCAATTTTGTTGATCTTTTCAAAGAACCAACTTTTGGGCTTATTGATTTACTGTTTTATTTTTCTATTTTCTCATCAACAACCATTCCAATATTTATTATTTTTTTCCTTTTGCTTGCTTTTCTTCTTCTAGTTTCTTCATGTGCAAGGGTAAGTTATTGATTCAAAATCATTTTTTAATATAGAAATGTACAGCTATAAATTTCCTTCAAAGAACTGATTTGTTGTATCACATAAATTTTGGTACATTGTATTTTCATTTTTATTAATATAAAAATATTTTCTAATTTCCCTTGATTTTTTTTATCGATCTATTGGTTATTTAGGAGAATATCTACTCTTGATGTTGGATTATGAGATAAAAAGTGGAAAAGTAGATGCAGAATATGAATCTTTATAATTTATTATGTGGAGCATATCCTACTCTAAAAACATTACTTTCAACTAATAGAATATGTCATTGTTTGTATTCATCCTATATATATGTTCCTTTATTATTATATATTCCAAGATTGTGTGGATAGATCTTCCCAAGATTTGATCATGTTTTCACCACCTACAATAGTCTATATCTCTTCTAATTTGACCCCTGTTTTACTGACTGTTCAGCAATCAGTGAAATATATCAGTTTTTTTTCTTCTCCATCTTAAGAGAGAAATGAGGACAGCAAAGAAAGTCAAATATTTATTATATCTTCTATTTTCAGCATAATAAGAGTTTCAGTAGAAAAGATCTGAAATTTAATGGGCTCATTATGTTTTGTACATGTTATTTTAAATTATTGCTAAACTGTGTGGTAAGGAAAATTGTTTCCATTTTACATATGAAATTTAGAAAAATTATGTAATTTTAAATGAAATTTCAATAACAAATGATATATCTGGGATTTGAACCCACTTCTGTGCCATGTCTGAGGCCATATCCTTTCCACTGCATCTTTTTCCCATGAGGCAAAGGGAAAGGGCTATCCTGACTACAGGAGTTTTACATTAAGCATTAGTACTATACCAGCCACACCCAAGCTGTACAAACTCTTCTCTACTATCTTAAAACTCCCACTTGCTTATTTTCCCCCTAATTCTTACCAAAATGTCCTCTATCAAATGATCCCACCCTCAAATGTGTTGATTTTTAAAGTGTTTGATATCTTCTTTACATATAGCTCTTTTCTCTATTTGATCTGATTATTGCATTATTAACATTTTAGCCACAATTTCCATGCCTCCACATCTTGGAGATGTGGTAATATGCATAATTCTGCTGCACAATTCTACCTTCATTTTTCTCATGTTTTGTTCCAGTATACTTGAAGTTAAGATGATTGTTCTTACCACTTATTCTTTTCATTCTTCTATTTTTATTCTTTTGCCACAGCTATTAATCTCCCCATCATCTCATTGTGATGTTGTTATGGTATTTTCTCCATTGCTATTGTTAGCTTAAGACTTAGGAGTTTAGTGGTGAAGGGGATGGATTTCAAAGCTAAACCATTAGCTTCAAATTCTTGCTCTGCATCTGAATCAAACTGGAAGAGCAGGAGGAAGTCATTTCACCTCTTAAACCCTATCTCACCAAATTACTGTGAGCTTGAATAAGTAGATACATGTAGAAGGCTTGGACAGTGGCTAGCACAAAGTGTTCAGCATTATTAACTATTATTTTTGTTACTACTATTATTTGTCTGCTGCTATTGGTTGAAATATATATGATTTTTTCCAACAAAAATATAAGCTGGAACTCAGCCTTCTAATATATTTTTTAAAGATTTTATTTATTTATTTGACACAGAGAGAGAGTGAGAATGAGAATACAAGCAGGGGGAGTGGGAGAGGGAGAAGCAGGCTTCCCACTGAGCAGGTGAGCTTGATGTGGGACTCAATCCCAGGACCCTGGGATCATAACCCAAGTTGAAGGCAGACACCCAACAACTGAGCAACCCAGGGGCCCTTAGCCTTCTAATATTTCTAAAAGAATTTCTACATGGTAGCCAGTGACTTCCTACAGTTTCCCCATTTTTTTCACTATTGCATTTATAGCTTTTCTTGAAGAAACTCATATATATGTCTATGCATGTGTGTGTATATATATACATATACATATGTATATGCATTTCCTCCATGTGGCAGTGTACCATAATGGAAGAAGCTAGATTTTCTTTTAAATGTTTTTTAAAATTTTTATTTATTTGACAGATGGAGATCACAAGTAGGCAGAGAAGCAGGCAGAGAGAGGAGGAAGCAGGCTCCCTGTTGAGCAGAGAGCCCAATGCGGGGCTCCATCCCAGGACTCTGGGATCACGACCTGAGCCAAAGGCAGAGGCTTTAACCCACTGAGCCATCCAGGTGCCCCAGGGAGAAGCTAAATTTTTTTTGTTTTGAAAAGAGTTTTGTAAACTTCATAGGACGTGATTCCTCTTTGTTTTTGTCAAGCACAGGGCAAACAATGGTCCTGCAGAAGCTTTGGGTTACCTTTAACAGAAGGGATGCATCATTGTATAGTTCTAGGAGGGCCCACTTCCTCCAGTTTTTCCCCTAGCCAGTATCTTCACAGTATTTTGATCTTCTCATTATTATCTTGTAACTTTTCTTGTAACTCTACATCTTCTCTAATAAGTGTTTCTCAAGTCTTGTTCTTTTGCAAAGAGACCTTTGTCACAACATCAAAACATAAATTCTGCATTGGACCTTCTGTTCAACCTTGAGGTAAAATATAAACCTTTATGTTTCTCCATGGATACAACTTTATATCTTTAAAGAATGGGAGATGGGGGAAATGCTTTTGGTAAGAGTACTCATTAGCTCTCTTGCTTTATCAATTTCCTTTTCTTCTCTACATTTACTTCAGCCCAACCTTTCAATGGAAGATAATTCCAAATAATAATAGCTTTCCTCAGCAGTTGCACTAAAATAGAAATAATCTGAGTCACTTGTGAAATTACAGTTACCAGGGTAAGACCCTTGATATCCTGAATCAGAAGCCTTGGGTATAAGGTTGCAAAGATAAATATTTTTAAAGTAGCATCCAGAATAGATACATTTTCTAAATTCCTATTTTCCTTCTTCTTAATATGCCTATCAGCCCAAATAATTTGTACTTTTGGGTTCTTCCTTCTTGTTCTGAAAAATTTCATACCTTTGTCTAGTAGTCTGCCTTCTGGTGATTCCTTTGCCTTATTTCTAACTTATATATTGAAAAGTTTATTTCAGGGGCACATGGGTGGTTCAGTAGATTAAGTATCTCCCTTTGGCTCAGATCATGGTCTCAGGGTCCTGGGGTTGAGCCCCAGATTGGGCTCCTTGCTTAGTGGAGAGCCTGCATCTCCCTCTCATTCTCCCTCTGTGCTCTCTCTCTCTCTCCAATAAATAAATAAAATCTTTTTAAAAAATGAAAAGTTTATTTTAAAAATATTAATTTTTGAGTACTCGGTTTCTAAATATTACCAGTTTATGTTCTTTTTTGTCCCCCTTGATGTCTTCTCAAGGGATATATTAGATTCGTTTCGAATTAACATGGCTATAGGTTATCTAGATCTAGAAATATTTTCTAGAAGCTGTAGGATATTTAAAACAATGTTGAGGAAATCATATATAAATTTGAAACCCTAGAGGATATCCCCCACTTTAGAATTATAGTGAAGAAAATTTCTTTGCAGTTTTATTACTAAAATGATAAGATTCTGAAAAATCATCATTCCAATTTTGTTCTTGTTCTCTGCATGCAGTATCCCCTTCAATATCTTTGAAGATACAAAAATAACTTCCCTTTTATCTGGGGTCTTTTATCTTGGTTTTTACCTTTAATATTACAGATTTTTCTCAGCTTCTGGATGTTGACCTTGGATATTCAGTCAAATTCTAGAAAGAAGGACTGATGGGTGAAAGCTCTATGGGAACGGGCAAGGTTAGTAACACCAGTCTCTTCATTTTAATTTTTTTTCCCATAGTGAAAAAATATACTAGATTGAAGGAACAATCGTAGTGTCAGAATCAGGAGGGATACACTAAAAGATATTAACACACTCACTAGCTATTCTAGTTATTCCAAGATCACCATTGCAAGTACGGGGATATGAGGGTAGAGTGGGAAAGGAATGAACTTTCCTGTAATGTACAGAGACTTAAAATCAGTTACCCTGTTTTCTGCCTTTCTTCCCTTTCCCTCCTGTCCTTTGTTTTACCTGCTCTTTTTCTTAAATATAGAGACTTGATTAGTTCTCTTTGGCCCTGAATCCCATTTTGTTTAAACTCTAGGTTACCACTTCTACAATTCTGTCTCATTTGTCAATATTCCTCCATCTGTTTTTAATCTTCTACAAATATGTTGAAATAGCTTATCTGCTGAAGACCTGTATTTAATCTTAGAGGTCTTTTATCCTTCACTGTCTTTTGAATAGGGTTCAATAAAATGAGGAGACAAAGCATATTTTCTGTCCAACTACTATCTTGCATATCTAATCTATTGTTGCTCTGCAATGATTCCAAGTGATATTTTCCATCTCTTTTGAGACTCAGCCATAAATTCAGGTTTGACTCTGTTATATTAATAATTAGCTTGATAATGTGATGCTCCAACAGCCTTTCTACTCTTTGAGATTCTCTCTCACCGGTAAGAGTTGTGGGTAGCATCTTGGTGTCTTCCTTTGCTCTGACCAATGTATATTGTATCTGCCCCAAATTTTCTAGTTTCTGATATTGCTACATAATTTTTTCCCCAACTGATTATTTGAATAGAAATCTGGTGGAGTGGAGTTAATGCTATTTAACTTGGAAATCCTTTCCAGGTTGTTGATTTACAAATAAGGACATTAAGCTACATTACGGTATAAAGTGGGCTTACATGCATATATATCTTCTGATTCTTTCTCTAATGCTCTTCCTTTCATACTACATCACTGCTACCAAATGGTTCCTTGCTACTGACTGGTTCCTGAAGCATGAATTATTTCAGGGTAACTAATATCATGGACCACAAATATTGATAGTTCATTTTATCTTTATATCTTAAATTCTGACTGTTGAATTATTCATATTTATGTTGAACTAAAATCTGTAGACCAATAACTAATACTAGCTGGTGTTGACTTTTTCTTAAAATCGTAAGAATAAGAAGAATAAGTTTATTTTTTTCCCAAATAATGACCCTTCATTAATAGATTTGCCCCCTTTGGTTTTTAATCTTTTGCCACATAAGTTTTTCTTTTTTCCTTCTTTCAGATTTCTTTTTGAGTTTTTATTTATGATAATATACACATAACATAAAATTTGCTGTCTTAACCATTTTTAAGTGGACAGTTCAGTAGTGTTAAGTACGGTCACATTATTATGCAATCAATCTCCAGAACTCTTCATCTTACAAAACCAAAACTCTATGGCTAGTCAATAACTTCCTATTGGCCCTTCCTCCAAGTCCCTGGCAACCTTTCTGCTTTCTTTCTCAATGAATTTGAGTACTCTAAGCATCTCATATAAATGGAGTCATATGATATTTGTCTTTTGTGTAGGGCTTATGTCACCTAGCATAATGCCCTCAAACAATGTTTTTACAATAGGATTTCAAGTCTTCTAACCACAACCCCCCACTCCTCTGATTTTTTTTCTCTTTATCCATATCCCACTCAAGAAGGTGAGCCCCAAACAATACATATTAATCCAGGTATAGTCTGAGAGTCACAGAAGAGAGCTCACTATGAACATTACATTTCTAATAAAGAATGTGTGAGATTTTTCTATTGCCCCCTCTCACCCCTGCCCCTCCCGCCCCACACCATTGTGTATCACCAGGCACGAAGAACATTAGAAATTGCATATTAAGGTCATAATGAGATTTTAAAAATCTGCATAGGGTCAGCATGGTGAATGAATTTTCTTATGTAGTTTCTCCTATAATAACATTTCATATTTTCATTAAACTCCGGTCCATAGGTGGAATGAATACAGTGACTTTCAGAGAGAGAAAATAGTAAAAATTACAAATATCCATTGACCCTGTCTCCAAATGCATGTTCTATGATGATCCAGAATTACTGTGCTGGACACATTTTTTTATTCCCCCACTTAAAGCACAAACATGAAATTGAATTTTTTCTTTGCAAACACACATTAGTTTGCATTTAACAGGCTAGCAGTTCTCAAAATGATGTCAAGCCACATTTATATGGCTGTGATAAAATGGGTGGTGAACCTCAGCATAGGTCATTTGTTACTAACAAGAGTACCAAAGTTTATAAATGAGTTACCTTCTTTTAAAAATTAAGGTGGACCCAAACCTATCTCTCTCACCTGCTTTCTGATATGGGAGAGAAAGGGTTGAATTACTGTTATTCATCGTCTGAGTGGAAATCACACATAATTCCCAGCCTTGATCCTGGACTACAACAGCTGTTAATGTGCTGGTGATACATGAGAGATTATGAATCATTTAAATATGTGTGTTATAATTTTAAATTTAAAAAATTACCAAATGAGTGAATTTATAATAAGGAAGAAAGTGAGAATAAGGAAAGTATTAATAAGAATGTGAATCTAAATTCTACATTACATCCATGGGATTGTTTAAAAATGTTTCAGGGCCGAGTTGTTTTTTAGTTTGTTTCAGCAAAATTCGCATAGCCATGGAAATGTAAACATGTGAACATCTCCATCATAGGTGTCAAAGCTGAAAAAAATAATGGGAACCACTACTCCAGGCCTGTAGGATAAAATATATCTGGGAATATAGATATAATTTTTTACACTATAAAACCACACACACACACACACACACACACACACACACGTATACAGTATATTTTATGAGACCCTTGAAGCGTTAGTATTTCAGCAAACAGCTATCTCATACTGGTCAAATTCCCTAAGAATGTAACTCACTAGGCCCTGCTAAGGTAGCATTTTTGTAGAGTAGTAATTAAATGGATTGCATTTGAACTTGTGAAATAATATTAAGTATTCACAGTATTATATTCATCTGTGAGTTTGAAAATTGTTCAGCAGTTATAATATATTTTTCCTGCTAAATACATGTCAACTTAAAACTATAGTGGACTTTCATATAATATGAGCACTTGCAGAAAATATATATTGCAGGATGTCAGAAATGATATACTTGCTAATAAAAATAATTCATATATTTATCAATAAATAGGGGATAGAGAATTCTATACATTTTAACTCAGAACCATGCATAAAAAATATGGTCAAGCTGAATTCCTTTTCAACAAAATAACATACATATTGTTATAAATAAAATTATAAAAAAAGAAAGGAAAATGAAACAAAACACAATGTAGTCAGGATGCCATGGAGAAAGCAGAGACTGGCTTTGAGCACTAGGTAAGGTTGGCTGGCTGGTCTTGCCTTTCCCTAATCCAGAGGTTGCAAACAGCAAGCTGTGGGATGTGTGGAGTTCACAGATATGCTTTATCTTTTATATTTCTTAAAATGTTTAAACATTTTTTGAATAGCTGTTAATATTGAAACATTGGGAGCTAGTATATAAAATTCTGATTTCTCACTTCTTTTGAAGATGCTGATAGGCCTACATTCTCTGGGGCAGCAGTTGGCTGGACTGCCCAGTGCTGGCCTTTTTAGTATGGAGTCTATGTTCTCCAGTCCTCCTTGGTTCTCTCGGGGCCATGTTCTTTTATACTAAGAGCATCTCACTCATTAAAGTACCTGCTTGTTTCCTGTAGGATTTATATTTGAGACTTACATTCCAAAGAGTTCTGTACATTCTTTCCATATTAATATTTAAGAGCATTACTCTCCACACTTTTGAATGCTTCTAGTTGTCTTTAAATAAAGTTTACAGTCTCTTTAGTAGCATTTTGTCCTACCACATGCATGGGGATTCCCTATCTTCATTGTATAAACCCTTCACCTTGCCATTACTCACATGGTGCTATCTCCACCTGCTTCCATGCCTTTAATTAGTAAACTTTCATGACCTACAACACTTTTGGGGTTGGTTGAATAATGTCCTCTCTTGGGTGTGGTCATGCCCTAATTCCTGGAATCTGTGACTATATTACCGTACATAACAGAAAGGGGGACTTGTAGCTATGATTTAGTTAAGGATCTTGAGAAGGGGAGATTATTCTATTTGTTATTACCCAGGTGGGCCTGATGTAATCACAAGGATGCTTGCAAGAGATATGAGAGATCAGATTGGGAGAAGGTGATATAAAGACAGAAGCAGAGATGGGAGTGAAGTGGTTATGAGTTAAGGAATGCCTAGGTAGCCTTTAGAAGCTGGACAATGTGAAGATTGGATTCTCCTCTGGAGCTTCTAGAAGGTATCAGCCCTGCTGACACATTTATTTTTGCTCCCTAAGACTTACATTAGACTTCTGACATCCAGAACTGTATGAGAGTACATTTACGTTGTTTAAGCCACTAAGTTTGTGGTAATTTGTTACAGTGGCAACAAGAAAATTATTATAACCTTCTTCTCTATCTTTGCTTATAAATGCTACCTTCTTGAAACACTTCTGGTTATCAAAACAGTGTGCGACCTCTCACTGATTTCATATCTTAGTTCTTCTACTAGGATGTAAACTCATTGAGAACCAATTCTTGGTGATTCAATGTTGTATTTTTCCAGGACTTACTAAGTGTTTGAGAACAGTTAATAGTTAAGAAGTATTTGTTGAGTGCAAGGAAGAAGGGATAAGAAGGGAAACTAGGAATAATGGTGGCTAAAATGGCCATGAGGAGCAATCATAGGGAATGACAACAGTTTATATGATTTGATATCTTGAAATGTTAGTGTATCTTAATTATTTGCATTGGCCTGATAAGCCTAAGGGAGAGGAGAATAGAGAAGAGAGGAGAGTAAAACTTGGTTAAAAATGGGAAGAGTGGGTTTCCTTTGCTTTCTCTTCTGTTTGGATATGGTAGGGATCATGAAAAGTCTACATTGCCTATTAGAGTACCAGAAAAGGCAATTTTGCTTTTAAGTTTCTTTCTTTATTCATTTAAGTAATTTCTACCCCAATGTGAGGCTTGAACTTATGACCCAAGATCAAGTGTTGCAGGCTCATCCAACTGAACCAGCCAGGCACTCCTGCTCAACTAATTTTAAATTCTACCTCTATTGAAGCATTCTCTTAGATGGCTTGGGTTATGGTATTTCAAAGGCATTTTTCCTTGTGGGACTTTTGGTCTAGGCTATTACTCCATTCTAGAAATTATAGATTCCCTTAGCAGATGAGATCAAGATAATTTTTCTTTGCTTTTCTGACACACATTGGAGTAGGTTACAGCTGTCTAAATGGACAATATATTATTTCAGTGCAACCTAGATATTGGCATCCAAGCAAAAAGTCTCCAGGGAAGGTTACATATTTGCATAATGTCACCGAAGGGTTGTGTTTCTGTATTAACTGACAGAGATGGGCAATGACAGGATGCCAGACAGCTGCATTGATGACAGAGCCTCTGAAAATAGAGTGCATGTTCTTTCAAGATGACATCAGCCTTCAATTATAAGGGGATAGGAGCACACCCAAAGGATAGAGACATGGAAAGACAGGAAAAGAGCTGCTGAAGAGTTGACAGGTTACAACATAGTGTTTGATTACTGAAGGAAGGAGGGAAGCAAATGTTTTAATTATGTTAGACTTTTGATAACAGAATGTGAAACTTGGCACAAATTGTTTAAGCATTCTCAAATGTTAGTGTATCTACATTGTTTGCATTGGCCAGATGAATGTAAGAGAGAGGAGATTGCAGAAGGGAGAAGAGTGGAGCTTAGCTAAAATGGGAAAAGTGGATTGCTAAAGGGCTGATGAAAGAGGGCAACTAGTTTAGGGTTAGGCTAATAGTTACTGTTCTCTTTTCCATTTCATGTTGTTGATCACAATTTAAAATCTTGTTTTTTATATGTGTACCTGTAGCAAAATGTGCCCTAATTCTGTGGTCCTGTGTAGGTGCACAAGGACAATTTCTATTTTTGTTTTTTACCCATACCAATGAAGACCTCAGCACTTTGTCCAGATCTTCAGAAGGCTCTACTTGTGTGTGAATGTCTTAGAGCATGACATAGACATTACTTGACATTTCATAGAGGAGATGATTTGTATATATGTGTGTGTGGTAGTGGTGGAGAGTGGCTCTCTAACATGAATCACCAGCTATGTCTCAGCAACTACTACTCAATTTATATTTTCAAATCCACTGAAACACAGAGCCTTATGATTAATAGGACCCACCATTTTTAGAAGGCAGATAGCAATTATCTTTTGTTACCTATGCATGCTGTTACGGTTGTAGCCAGTACCTAAGTGGGTCATTGGCAGGTTTGGCTCCCAGAGGCAAACACTTAGATGAAAATTTTATTTACTTTTTTTTTTTTAAGATTTTATTTATTTGAGAGAGAGAAAGAGAGGAGGAGAGCATAGAAGGAGAGTGAAAGGGCAAAGCAGACTCCCCGCTGAACAGGGAGCCCAATGTGGGGCTTGATCCCAAGACCCTGAGATCATGACCTGAGCCAAAGGCAGACACTTAACCAGCTGAGCCACTCAGGTGCACCAAATGAAAATTTTAGTGTAAGTAATTTATTTAAGGTGTTCCCAGGGGAAACTAGGAAACTGAGGAGAGTAGAACACAAAAGGAGGAAGCCAAGCAAAGGAAAGGTGGAACCACAGGCTAAGTCCTAGACTTGACTTGGTCCTATGGAGTATAAATTATACCTCATAGTTTGTACCTTGAGGCAAGAAGGCTGGGCTTCCATGTTCTGGTACCATCAATCATTGGCCAAGGGCCAACCTGAAGGGTAATAGACTCGTGTACTTGAGGCTCTGTATATGTGTAGGCTAAGGGGACTTCTGTTGACTGAGGTCCATCCAGCAAAGAAAAGGTACCCCTGTGGGTCCTGAGAGGCAAGTACACATTGAAATTGCACAGAAGGACACAAAGAAACAGGAAGAGGAATCCAAAAAGGTTTAGGCTGAGCACGACCAGTGTCTGCTACCCTCATCAAAGTATTCTTTCCAAAGTGAATGTTCTCTTCAAGAGGAGCTCTTGGGGACAACATTTTCCACTCCCATTTTATTTTTATTACCCCTTCACCAAAATGATTTCCCTGCTCTTGAATATTATAGTAAGAATTAATCAAGGTAAATTGCCCTTTCAAAATGTCAGAAGGAGGAGGACAGGCTATACATGTCAAATCTCTAGAAGCTCTTCATCCTCTAGACTCTATCTGAATACTAAACTGACTTCCTGGATTCTGGTCTGGTGCCTCCAAGTGACTTAGTCATCGTATTTCTGGTGTTTTTCTAGATAATCTATAAATTCACTGGTTTGGGAGTGACATCTTGATGAAAGATTTTCTTTGGATGGTTTTCTAGGTTTTATCCCTGCTCTGAATTACTGAAATTCATCCTCTCTTATTACTGATGGTGATGTTGGTAATAATAAAAATGGCAGTTACCATTTATTGAGTGCTTCTCAGGCAGTTTAGATATAAATTCTCACTAAATTCTCACATTGACCCTGAGGATGGGTATTATTATCTTCCTTTCATGGATGAGGAAACTGAGGTTAAGTAGAGGAAAAAAACCCCAAAGTTCTCCAGGACCTTTCTACTCCTTCCACATAGTACAGTGGGCAGGGCATATCTGACTCCACCCCCACCTCTCCTTACATCCCTGATCTCTGCTGGGCAAATAGCTTTTGAAGTTTATATAATCCAGGCAAATATATGTTTGTTTTCTTCAAGGTCAATAGTAGGTTGTCTTATTTAGTGGGGTATATTGACAAATGACAATCCATTGTCTGACCTCTATATGTGGACTGTCAACTAATAGCAAAAAAGATAGCTATTCTTTTTGTAGCCTAATTTTTTTTTGAATTGATGGTTTCTGTCCTTGTTAGAGGCTC